>JAHKKF010514640.1:5093-29711 GCA_019740295.1 Labeo calbasu
ATTAACCCACTGGAGCCGAGGAGGTATTTTTTATGATGGATGGATGCACTTCATTGGACTTGAAAATCTCAACAGACATTTACTGCCATTAAAAAGCCTGGAAGAGCCAGGCCATTTTTTTATTTAACTCTGACTGTATTTGTCTGAAAGAAGAGAGTCATACGGACTTAGGATAGCTTGAGGGTGAGTAATCATGGGGCAATTTTCATTTTTGGGTGAACTGTCCTTTTAACGAATGCACTTGCAACCACAGTTGGCTTAATATGCTTTTGGAAAACAAACCCCAGTTTTTGACACTGCAGTAACCTAAAGGGGTGATACAACAGCAGTGAAATGAGACAAGCCATGGCCTGTTTTTCCTTAAAAGTTATCCCTGAAAATGAGAAAATAAAACTTAATAACAGTCCAAACTAGTCAAGCAAATCCCCGAAGCAGAACAGGCTCCATTAAATCCCTAATAAATGATTCTGTGGAACAGCGAAACTCCTCCCCGCATGCTGGGAACGCACATCAGCATAGAGAAAGTAAACAATATTCTCATTTCTTATTCTCAGAGAAATGTGAACTGCTTTAAGGTCAGCAGATTTAGGATTTATAGCATCAAGAGATAGCTTAGGTTTTATTAAGTTAGAGCTGTGTAAATCAGACAAAACATATTGTGAATGATTAATACAATCTTAATTTCGTTACCAGTTGTTTAGTAAGTAAGTGCTTTTTTTCCTCAACATAAGGTCTAAACTCGCTGTTCTTGTTGCGAAAGTGCAGGGAACTTTATAAAGAGGTCATGCAGGTCAATAATATTTCCTGCCATGGCCAATAGATACTTCATTTTATTGGCTTTCCCTTCACTGTTTGTCCAGCTCCATATGTCTGGCTCGTGGGTTCTTCTCTCTGTTCCATCCATCATTTACTCAGTGTAGTCAATTTTCCCGACCCCATCCAATTCAGCCAGACCAGACGCTTTCTCACACAAGCAAAAGGCAGAGATTTTATTCCTTACCTTCAGAGAATTATGTCGCATGGCAGTACTGATAGAAATTCACCAAAGTGAATGTGCATTTAATCCTTTTTTTAAATATAGTTTGAATTAGATGGCTAGGCCTTGTTAAAGGAGAAGTCCACTTTCAGAACAACAATTTACAAATAATTTACTCACCCCCTTGTCATCCAAGATGTTCATGTCTTTCGTTCTTCACTGGTAAAGAAATTATGTTTTTTGAGGAAAACATTTCAGCATTTTTTCCATATAATGGACTGATATAGTGCCCCGAGTTTGAACTTCCAAAATGCAGTTTAAATGCGGCTTCAAACAATCCCAAATGCGGTTGTAAACAATCCCGGCTGAGGAAGAAGAGTCTTATCTAGCGAAACGATTAGTTATTTTCATAAAAATAATACAATTTATATACTTTTTAATGTCAAATGCTCGTCTTGTCTTGCTCTCCCTGACCTCCCTGTGTATTGTTGTTCAAGACAGTTAGGGTATGTCGAAAAACTCAGATCGTAGTTTCTCCCTCAACTTCAAAATCGTCCTATATCCTGTTTTACCTTTTTTTTTTTTGATCTTCTTCTTGATCTTCACTTTGCAAAGACTGGGTCAGAACGTCTGCAGCGATGTAGGATGATTTCGAAATGATTTTTGAATATTTTTAAAACCATTTGTTTCGCTAGATAAGACCCTTCTTTCTCGGCTGGGATTGTTTACAACCGCATTTAGGATCGTTTGAAGCCCATTTAAACTGCATTTTTGAAGTTCAAACTCAGGGCACCATATCAGTCCATTATA
This sequence comes from Labeo calbasu, assembly GCA_019740295.1. Classification (NCBI taxonomy): domain Eukaryota; kingdom Metazoa; phylum Chordata; class Actinopteri; order Cypriniformes; family Cyprinidae; genus Labeo; species Labeo calbasu. The sequence goes on from JAHKKF010514640.1 coordinate 6,880, forward strand.
TGGAGAAAAATCCAGAAATGTTTTCCTCAAAAACACAATTTCTTTACAACTGAAGAAAAAAAGACATGAACATCTTGGATGACAAGGTGGTGAGTACATTATATGTAAATTGTTGCTTTGGAAGTGGACTTCTTTAATGAAGCTTGGGTTTGTGTGTTGGATTCGTGAATGTTTATTGCTCTGAATGCCATGTAACTAACTGCTATTCAGATTCAGGTTTGCCATTTTCACGGAAGGCCTCTTTTGCTTTTATGTGAATGTGAAATGTGTACTTGATATGGATATCTATAGTATGAATAGGTTGTTTTTGTTCTCTGTGCAAACATGAAGCGTAAATACCCAGGAGAAAAAACCTAAAGAACATTTTGTTTGTGACTTACAAAGGCTGTCAATCCACAAAATCCACGGCATACATATTTATCTTCGGTATTGCATTTAGAATGCATTGAGAGCGAACAATTCTATTTCAATGCAAATTGAAGCTGCTCTTAAAGATGGGTTTATGGAAAATTACAAATGGACACTCTATACTTCAACGACACTACGTCTTACAAATGTCTAGGGATGTTTGCATATTTTAAAGCAGTGTTATTGTTGAGGTGAAATAGGTAGTTTAATACAGAAAGGAGAGGGACGCAAACTCAAACTGAAAAAGAGGCTCTCGTGTGTTGTGGAGCAGTTATCTGAAATGGATGGCTGCTTCGTTTTTGCTGTAGTACTCCTCTATAGATCAGCGAGACTCAATTTTGTCCCCTCAGCTTTGTCCTCGTCACAGACACACAAATAAAGCTCTGCAGTGTCTGACAGCTCCCATATTTTGCAGCCAAGGTGAGCCAAAGTGGTCATCCAATGTATGACGCAAAAAATGTTACCATATTTAGTGAATTAAATTGAAAACTGAACCTCTGTACATGATTATGAGTACATTTTACAGTTTCTTTTGAAAAAATCTTCATATCATATACAAACAAAAACTTAAAGGTCTTCACAGCAACAATTCAAAATAAAAGTTTGGGTTAACTTGAAGAAACAATGACAGAAAAAATATGAATAAATTATTATTAAAACTTATTTTTAAGAAATATATTTACCAGAATTTATTTACCAGAAAAATGTAAAAAAAAAAAAACCAAAAAAACACAGTATTTCTGAAAATAATAAATAATATTTTTTAAAGCAATTGATTATTATTATTATTATTATTATTATTATTATTATTATTATTATTATTATTAGAGATACAATGATGTTTTATGCCAAGTTAAAAAATAATAAAATTTAAGATTATGAGATTAAAGTCACAATATTTTGAGAATAAAGTCGAAATACTAAGAGAATGAAGTCGAAATATTCAGAGAATAAACTTGAAATACTACAAGAATAAGTCAAAAATATTTAGAGAATAAAGTCAAAATATTTCAAGAATAAAGTCGCAACGTTTCGAGAATGAAGTCAAAATATTTCGAGAATAAAGTCAAAATACTTCGAGAATAAAGTAAAAATATTTTGAGAATAAAGTTAAAATATTTTGAGTATATTTTAGCCTATTGCGCATGCTCAGATTGGGAGCACCAGGAGATTCTAAGCTTTCAAATTCTGTCAGTTTTTTACGATAACATCTTTTTCATGCTCGCTGTATTCCCTTCAGTTTAAGCGGCATGTAAGTCAATCATCTTTCCAATTACAATGATGAGACAGTCCGGTAATATTTCGACTTTATTCTCATAATTTCAGCTGTATTCTTGAAATGTTTCAGAGTGAAACTTTAGACGCCACAGATGTTTTTGCGGAGTCGGTGGTGGAATTTTCACAAAGAAAACAGTATAATTTAATGAATTGCTTCACATGAATAAAGTGATCTGTCACGCCACATTAAAGAGCTTGAAAAACACATTATTGTGACACATAGTTTGTATTTCGCTATAAAACTGTTTTTAAAAGCTGAGACTTTTTGTATTAAAAGTTCCAAAAGCACAAAGCTTATTGCTATTGGGGGGGTGGTGCACTACAAATAACGAATGCAGTCGAAGGCGTGAAATATTATTTCCAAGCATAATGTCCCTGCAAGTATCACACATGGTATGATTTCTGCTAACAAACCCACATATATTAAATAATACATGTACATCCCAAAAGAATGTTGATTGGGTTTGTGATCTGATGTTAAGATAAAAAGTTATTCCTGTTCAGTCTGTTAATAAATATCATATTCTTGATATTAAGCTGTTTCCGTGAGTCCTTAAAATTGACTCTTCCTCATCCCAGTAAGATGATGCAGCGGTTCGGGCTTCTCCTGGTGCTCTCAATTCGGGCCATTTGCATGTGCATTATCACTGTAAAAAACAATTTGTTGAGTCACATTAACATAATTTGTAACCTGGCTGCCTTAAAATTTTAAGTTCAGTCAACTCAAAAAAAGTTTATTCAACTTAAAATGTTGAATTATACTAAGTGACAACTTAGATATTTGAGTTGAATCAACTTCAAATTTAAAGGCAGCTGGGTTACTTACCCATCTGTTAAGTTTAGCAAACACCAAATATCTAAGTTGTTACTTAGTACAACTTAAAATTTCAAGTTGAATAAACTTATTTTAGTTGACTGAACTTAAAATTTTAAGGCAGCAGGGTAACAAATTATTTTAAGCTGACTTAAATTGTGTTTTTTATTTTTTACAGCGTAGGCTACATATTATAACTTTAATTTCTACAATTTAAATTCTCTAAACATTTCGACTTTATTCTCAAAATATTTCGACTTCATTCTCAATTTCGACTTTATTCTCATAATTTCAACTATATTCTCGAAATATTTTGACTTTATTCTCATAGTATTTCGACTTTATTCTTGTAATTTCAGCTTTATTTTCAAATTATTACGACTTTAATTTCGTAATCTTATTTTTATTTATTTATTTTTAAACAGAACCCAGAAAAATTTAAATGGATTCTAAAAAATAATAATAAAATGGAATTTGGGAAAAAATAAAACAGATTTCCCTACATACATTGAAAAATCATGTTGTGACACTCAAAACTGAAACATTTTAAAAAGAAATACAGTTATTTTACCTTGCAGAAATATTTCACAATATGTCTGTACTGTATTTTTTATCAAATAAATGTAGCTTTAGTAAAAATACGAGACATTCAAAAAAATGTTTTCAAGTCAAGCAAGTCAACTTTGACTGTTTGACTGTTGCATACATCAATCTTTTATAGTTAAAAAATAATTTCCCTTCATTCTTATAGCATCTTCCTGTCTACTTATGTTAAAGGCAAGATTTCAAACGAAGTCTGAAAGCATTTTATTTTTTATTTTTTTGTATTAACGTCTTACTACAAAGGCTGAGAAAAGCAGTGAAAGATCAATTCAGGGTGACTTTTCAGACCAGCCCTGAATTGGCAGTCAGGCACTCTTTCTTCAGTGAGAAGAAGAAAAACATTTAGCTTTCTTTTGAGACTACCCATGATTATTCAATCAAGAAAGAGTGGATGAACTAGAGGAAAGGATATATGTGTTTGTATGCTTGCGTGCTAAGCTGTACAGATGGTCTGAATATTAATGTAGTAGTACTGGTGGTGGGGGAGAATAAACCCGTCCTTTATTGACCTATTTGGATCTCGTACTCCCCGTCTTTACCCTACGATAGAGAAAAGAGGAAGAAGAATGACTGCAGGCTGAATTCCCTGTGAGCAGGACCACCCCTGTGCAGTGAACACGTAGACGATGAAGTGGAATAAAACATTTTCATTTGGTTTGGTAGGAAGAAGGCTTAGTTTCTAAGTGTGTTGCTGAATGAACTGTTCTGAGGCGTTTCTTACTGTATTTCATCTCGAGTTAAATGATCTCATCTAGTCCCAATTGTCAGGTCATAAACCGAGCAATATTTCAAAATGAATTTTAACAGTCAGCAGATAGCATTTTAATAAGTGCTGAGTGTGAATTGTGTCTATAAATATGTAATATTTTAGGATGAGAGCCCTATATGTTCATTTTCATAATTTTTCTATCATCTTCGTATGCCGTCGCAGGTCCGGAAGATGTGCAGAGCTAAAACCGAGCTCGCCGTCTCCACAGGGATTTGATTGAATCAGCAAAATTCCTTTGAATTTGAAATGAACACGGCAAATCTGCCTCATTTTACTGCATTTCTTTCTCTGTGCATCCACAGTGTATTTCCACACGACTGTAGTTCATGTTTTGAACATGAAAGGAAAGAAAAATTCTTTGCAAGCACATTTCGGTGTTGAATGTTAATAGAGTGAGTGAATAGCAATGAGTGATTAAAAAAGAGAAAGCATGTTAACATGGGTATTTAGGTCAGGAATAAAAGGCGCAAAAGAGAATGTAAGAAAAACACACTAATGATAACAGCTACAGCAGAACTTCAATAGATTCTGGCCTGATATAACAGGTCAAGACATTAGAATATATAAGGCATAATGTCTGGATAATGAGTCACCCTTAAGGGGGTATATTTCCATATGCCATAATGGTCAAGTGACTGCACTATCACTCATATTTCTTGGCTAGTTAAATGCTGTATGCACTAGGGATGCAACAATACAGTTAGTCCACGGCTCAATACGTACCTCGGTTTTCAACCACGGTTTTGGGTTCGGTTTGGTTCTGATATCTTGCCACTTCAGTGTGTTTTTCGCAATAGATTAACAAAATACTCCATCTGTACACTGGAAAAGGCGTGGTTTAGTATTCGTCTGCCTAATTTTTCTTTTGAGAAAGGTATTATTTTTTCGATTTTTACACAAAATAGAATAGGTTGCATTCATACTGGACGCCAGAGGGCGCCCTCGTGCAGAAAATCTAAAAAGTTATGACCAGTCTTGCAGAAAAAATTAGGTGTCTAGCTTTTAAGACTAGTCTAAACAATTTATGCAACCAGCCACTGGAGTTTAGTTCCAACCTCAGTTAGACAACTGAACCAGCTAATCGAGCACTTACTAGGCGTACTAGAAACTTCCTGGCAGGTGTTTTGAGGCAAGCTGGAGCAAGACCTGCCCTCCAGGACTGAGTTTAGGCACCCCTGGTCATAAGTGGATCTTCCAGTGAAGCAACAGACTTATTTCGGGTAAATTATTTATTATTATTTAGTGCACTTAAATGCCGCCCCTTTCTTCCAATTGACTACAATCTTGCAGTTAATTCTGATGGATTGAACCAAGTCCCAGTCCTACAAAAATCTGTTTTACTCGGATGTACTTCACAATTTGAAAGAAAAGATCTGTTGCCGAAATGTCTGCTACATTGCAAACTGAAACTCAGACTGCTGGAATGAAATATAGGGCCAGACTGACTAAACAGGGCAAATTAAAACATGTATTTTCGGGTGTTAAATAATGGTGCTGATACCGGTAATTTTGCAAGCACAAACATTAGTAAACACGCATTGCGTGATTTATTTCAATACTATACTTCAGGATGGCATCTAACGTTTCTTGTCTTTGCCATTTGTATGTTTTTTCAGTAGCTGTGGTCTACTAAAAGCCTCAAAGGCATAAGGGCTAAAGTGGAGAGAACAAAGATAAGGGTTTTTAGGAAGTTTTATTCATTCACAGGCATCTTCCCATTCTTTTAACTGTGTCCATGCCTTTTCAGCTCTAGTTTTTCACTGCGCGTCTTTAGTAAATCCTGACAGTACTATTTTAACGCCAAAAACTGTTAGTAAATCTGCCCCGTAGTCTAGTGCTGCCATGGATGGTGAGAAATAGAATTTCAGAACACTGGATGGCAAGATTGACCAATAAGATTCAAGTATTCCAGAGAGATGTGTACTCAATAGTGATATGATGTTATTTAATTAAATAGTTTGAAAAATAGCCTTAATTAAATGCCAAGTTCTGTCATGAAAGTCTAAATGGCGCAAGCTGATTGGTTCATGTTGCATACGCAACCAATGAGCTTACTGCTTTACATTTAAATGGTTCCTCAGAAACCCTCCACCTCCCCAGCTCCACCTGTATAGATCTTTTACGGGTTATTATGCAACTTGTGCCGCAACAGTATATCTTAAAGGAGAAGTTCACTTCTGCAGCGATGTAGGACAATTTTGAAGTTGGAGGAGAAAATGAGATGGGAGTTTTTCGACATACCCTAAATGTAGTGACCCGGATTGCACAGAGTTCGCAACAGCAATAACCAACAGTGTAGCAGATAGATTCTGCCAAGACCAAATACACCGGGGGACACCGGATCCAAAATGCACTTTTACATGATGCTTGCATATGAATGTGTGTGGCCACCTTACAATGATTAAAATCCATTCGCTCGTTTTTAAATCCTCCAAAAAACCTAAACAGTCTCAATTGTCAAGCAATTTTGATTTTCTGAGCAGTGTGGCATTACATTGCTCAATCCCCACCCACGACTGCTGATAGACTGTCCTGTATGACAGAGCCACTGAGGATGCAGTGGGTTAGTTTTATTTTTGACGATAATGCGCCACCAAATGCACAAAAAACGGGAGTAGCTCGTAATCATTTAAAGAGGGATCCACCAAAATGGCTCGCTGTGAACAGAGCGGTTTTTGACATGGTAAAAATTTTGTTTAGTAAAAATTTGACTCGTCCGTGAAATATGTTGTCACAGAAAACATGGTGAGCTCAGATAGAAGACAGAAGGTTGATGTGAACAGAAACCCCAACTGAACTGTCTGCTATCCCAGCAGCAAAGCGTCTGTGAGCTGGCTGTCCGCGATAAGAAAAAAAACTCATAGAGAAAACCATGGAAGTAAAGTAGTGCCAGCAGATCTCACGATTATTCTCATCTTCATACACCTCGCGTTGTATCTAGCAGTCTTGGGAGATACAAGAACAAAAAGAGAGGTTTGAAGGAACTGAGAATCGCATTGTGTGAAACGCACTGTCCTGCCCGTGCTTGCCGATTATGTCGTTTCGCCGTTTGAAGGTCATTTTGAAATTATACAGTACAGGGTGCCCATGGGGTTTGCTTTTTAGTCTTGCAAGAAGTGCTGATCTGTTATCAGAGAGAAAGAAACAGAAAGGAAATAAGGGGAAAAGACAAGCAGAGGGAGAGAGAAAGAGGCTTGCCTGTGACTTGCAGAGGTTAATGCGTCTCTGCTGCGTTTTGACACACGGCTGCCTCATTTTCTCTTGCGCATTATCTCCTGTCTTCAGAGGCGACAAAGCTAGTAAGCTTCTCTGACAGGCAGCAAAGGTAAGGCCTTTATTTTCTTTTATTGTGAAAAGCAAGGCCACAGCATCGTGTGGAAATGGAAATCTGCAGATGTGAACGAGTAGCTCGGTTGCTTACCGCAGAGCTGACGGACAGCATGGCTTCCTCTAGCGTGTGTGTAAGTGTGCGAAAGAGAGTGCAAGAGTCTAAAAGACTTCAATTAAAATGTTACGCTTCACAGAAGTACACTGCCTGTATAGCAGGTGTTAGCCTGTGGGTGTGAGACTGAGGCAATCAATCAGTCAGTCAATAAATCGTTAAGTGTGCCAAGCGAGTGCTACGTTAACTCTCCTCACACACTCGCTCAGAGACCCAAAGACAAGAAGGGGTTAGACATCAGTACAATGAAGATGAATGAGACGACAAAAAATTTTTTAGCTCGATATGAATGCCAAAATTATTTTAGCTGCAAATTATTTTACCTTGTAATGTCCTTACCAGAAAATATTAATGAATATAGTTAATTGTGACGTAATATAAAATATTGTGATATATTAAAATATTTAAAAATGTGATGTAAAAACAACTTTTATGTACATATTTGTTATATTAAGTGAGTTAATACTTATTATTATTTAATAAATTAATATTTATTTATTCTTTTTTATCTATCTATCTAGCTATGCTATTTTTAAAAAATTGAATGTTGATTTCTAAATGTCTGTTATATAAAATAAAACATTGTCTCATTTAGAAAATTAAAGGAAAGATATTAACTGTTTATTAATTAATATTTATATATTTTTTATTTTAAAAATGGATTATTATATTTGATTTTTTTTTTTTTTAAAAATGCATTTATTATTTAAGAAATTAAATTTAAATATTAACTGTTTACCAATTTATTATTAATTTTCATTATTTACATTTTAGAATTTACATTTTTGAACGTTTATTCATACATTTGTTTATTACATAAAATAAATACATTTTATTATTAAAGAAAGTAAAAGTAATAACTGTTTGTTTGTTATTTTAGTCATGCTATTTTAAAAAAATATATTTTGTAAAAATATATATATTAAAAAATATAATATACAATTTCTTTGTTTATTATATAAAATAAAACATTTTATCATCTAGGAAATTAAAGGAAAGATATTAACTTTATTCATTATTATTTATATTTTATTTAATTTAAAAATGAAATGTTTGTTTATAGATGTGTTTATTATAGAAAAATAAATAAATACATTTATTATTTAAGGAATTAAATTAAAATAACTGTTTACTGATTATTAGTTATGTATTTAATTTATTAATTTAAATATTTATTGTTATTTAAAAAGTGGAACATTTGTTTAATTAAAATATTAACCGGTTCGTTGTTTATTTGTTTGTTTATGCTATTTTTTTTTTTAAATGCAATGTTAATTTCTATATGTTTATTATATAAAATAAATAAAACATTTGATCATTTAGGAAGTTGTGAAAGATGTTAACTGTTAATTATTTAAATTTTTTATTTAAAAATGGAATGTTTATATATTTGTTTATTGTAGAAAAATAAATAAATGTATTGTTTAAGAAATTAAATTTAAATATTTACTGTTTACTGATTATTATTTATGTTTATATTTTAATATTTTATATTTCATTTAAATATTTGTTGTTATTTGAAAACTGGAACATTTATTGAATTAAAATTTTAACCGTTTGTTTGTTTGTTCATTTATTTATTTATGCTATTTATAGAAATGTTGATTTCTATATGTTTATCATATAAAATAAATAAAACATTTTATCATTTATTAAAGAAAAGATGTTAACTGTTAATTAATTATTATTTATATTTGTTTATTTTAAAAATGGAATGTTTGTATATTTGTTTATCATAGAAAATAGATAAATACATTTATTATTTAGAAAATGAAATCAAAATATTAACTGTTTATTGATTATTATTTATGTTTTTATTCATTTTTAATATTTATTGTCATTTGTCATGCTATTTTTTTTCTATATGTTTATTCTATAAAATAAATAAAAATATATCGTTTAGGAAATTTAAGAAAAGGTGTTAACTGTTAATTAATTATTTATTATTTATATTTTTATAATTATTTATAGTTTTATTTAAAAAAAAATGGAATGTTTATATATCATAGAGAAATAAATAAGTACTTATTATTTAAGAAATTCAATTAAAATATTAACCATTTACTGATTATTATTTATGTATTTATTTTTATTATTTTACATACGTATTGTTATTTAGCTATTAAACGGTTTATTTATATGTGTGTTTATTATATAAACTAAATACGTTTTACTATTAAAGAAATTAATCGAATGTTGATTTCTATATGTTTACTATATATAATAAATAAGACATGTTATCATTTAGGAAATTAAAGAAAAGATATTAACTGTTTATTAAATATTATTTATATATTTATTATTTTAAAAATTGAATATTTATATTTAAAAAAATTATATATTATGTAAAATAAATTCAATTTAAATAATTATGATTAATGTATTTTATTTTATTAGAATACAAAATAACAATTTAATTTACAAAATATTTGCTGCAGAACCTAAATATATGCAAGGTTTATGTGTTAACTATTATGCCAAGATAAGCAGATTGCCCCAATGTCCTCATCTCGTTTTCAGAGATAATACATTAAATTAGTGTTCTCAGTGAATGAATTGTCTAGCTGCTCAATCAGGCCTTTAATTTTCCTCTGCACCTCCCATCCCACTCTATTATTCATGGTGTTATTCTTTACCCGTCCCTGCGCATTATTCCTTTCTTTGTTTATTTGACTGATTACTGCTCCTCCTTTCATATACATCACTGTTCGTATTTCTTCCTATGCAGGTGCTGATCCCCGAGGGGGGTTGTGGGTAAACGGTAAATGCCATCTAAAAATACCCCACCCCCCAATCCCTCCTCTTACCTCGTCTGACTCAGCTCGTCCCTTGGAGTAACCAGCAAAAAATGAGCGAGGCAACGGAAGAGTGACGACACTGGTACAATTACACATTCCCAGGGAAAATGTCATGTGTTTGAAATGCTGCCGGGCCTGCCCGCCTCTCTAAACACAAGGGATACACGGAGTTTATGAAAGGGGAGAAAGTACTTCTGCATAGAGAGCAGATGTGAAAACACCCACATGCATATACACACGTCTTCATAGATGTGGAAATCAGGTGCTGTTTCAGAGAGAGAATTGCTTGTGGCGTTTATGAGGCAACCTATGCAAATTTAAACGCAAAACCAAACTGTTTTAAATACTTATTAATATTCAAATTATGCTGAAATCCTAATATTTGAAAGTCATGAAATGATTTTAAAGAAACAAAAACATCTGTTTTGCACATGCATTCACACTCATGTTACTTTTGTTTCTGCAGACAAACAAATTAAGTTAGGCATGAGTCAAAAAGTAAAAAACAAACAAACAAACAAACAAACAAAAAACAAAGAAAGAAAGAAAGAAAATCTTTTAATTAATTCCTCTTGAGATGTTCTTATCAGAAATATTATTCATACCTAGGAAAAATAATAAATAAAATAAAATAAAAATTCCATTAATTAGTAATATAAATATTACATTAATATTCATAATATAAAATATCGAAATATTTTGGCCATCTAAACAAAAGTAAAATAATAAAATAAAATAAAATAATAAATAATGCCATTAATTATACAATATGTAATATTCATAATATAAAATATAGAAATAGTTTGGACATCTAAACAAAAGGTATGAAAGTATGTTGAGACTGGCGTTTGGCATATGTGATGCAGCGTAAGCAAAAAAAAAAAAAAAAAAAATTTCAATTGTTTATATTAATTTCATTAAATAATAATAAGAAAAAGTAATAAAATGTGTACAATTTGCAGCCTGTGTAAATATAAAAGCAAAACAAACTGTTTTAAATAATTAATATTCAAATTATGCTGAAATCCTAATATTTGAAAGTCATGAAATGATTTTAAAGAAACAAAAAAATCTATTTTTCACATGTTTTCACACTCGTGTTACTTTTGTTTCTGCAGACAAAAAAAAATTAAGTTAGGCATGAATGTCAAAAAGTAAAAAAAAAAAATAAAATAAAAATGAAAGAAAATCTTTTAATTAATTTCTCTTGTGATGTTCTTATCAGAAATATTATTTATATCTGGGAAAAATAAAATAAAATAAAATCATGCCATTAATTATACAATATGTAATATTCATAATATAAAATATAGAAATATTTTGGCCATCTAAACAAAAGTAAAATAATAAAATAAAATACAATAAAATAAAATAAAATAAAATAATAATTATACAATGTGTAATATTCATAATCTAAAATATAGAAATAGTTTGGCCGTCTAAACAAAAGGTATGAAAGTATGTTGAGATGCATATTTGATGCAGCGTAAGCAAAATAATAATACTAATACTACTACTACTACTACTACTACTACTACTAATAATAATAATATTTTAATTCTTTAAACTAATTTCATTAAATAATAATAATTATAAGTAATAAAATGTGTACAGTTTTGCAGCCTGTGTAAATATAAAAGCAAAACAAACTGTTTAAATAATTGTTGTTATTCAAATTATGCTGAAATCCTGTATTTTAAATTCATAAAATTATTTGAAAGAAGCCATAATAATACAAAAAGTAATAATAATAATAATAATAATAATAATATAAATAATAATGTCTTCAATTATTTCCTCTTGTGATTAATAAATACAAATAATAAATAGATTAATTAATTAATTCATGTATTTACATAATTTATGCAATTATTTGTGTGTGCGCAAATATAAAAGCAAAAAATGTAAACAGTATCTAAACAGAAGGGATACAGTTATTGTTTATGAAAGTGTTTATGAAAGCATGCTGAGACCGGCTTTTGACATATGTGATGCAGCGTAAAAAAGACATATTAATAATATTCTAATATGCTAAATAAAGCTAAATGATAATAGTAATCATTTATTCATTCTCATCTCATTGTATTCTGCAGAACTCAAAAGGAGTAATTTCCTGTGACATGGACAGAGATAGCAGCAGCAGATCAATGCGTGAAATTACAGCGTTTGCCCTTTTCCCTATATTAAGCTGCCCTATGTCCGAGAGAAGACCCCTGAGCGCCGTTTGCCGATCAAAAGCCCTTCGCACCCCCACAGGCCCCCGAGGGGCCGCGCCATAGACCTACAGCAGCATTTCTCATTCAGGCCATCTGCACTGAGAACGACCTCACGAGGCCCACACCAATCATGGATCTGCTTTAGTGACTGTAATTCTAATGGATCCATCCACGGATATTAACATCAGCACACTAACATTCACCACGTATCACTTGCAGGTTTGTACAAAGCTGTTTGTAGTATCCATCTCGACCCAGGTTTGTGCCTTCTGCTGTGCGGTAACTATTTCTGCATCAAAACGTTCTGCTATATGACACAGAGCATGCAGGGTGGCGTTCGCAGTCTTTTCCATTCTCCCTTCAGCACCAGAAGTCCTTGTTCCAGACTAAAGCACACTTGACATTGCACATACGCCTATAACAAGCTCCCACCCCATCATGCATTCACAGCGGGGTGCCGTCAATAGATTTACCCGTGAATTTTTAAAGACATTCCTCAAAAATGCAAGGAAATTCAATTAATCATTGATCCAACCTTCTCGGTGCAAACCGACTGATCTCATTTCAGTTCTGGGTTTGTCCGCAGGCTAAATATTATGAATATGAGGATGTGCAAGATAGGAACAGCCAGACTCATCGGGCTCATTGTCACTTGATCTCTTTCTCTGAATGCCTTGAAGTACTTAAAAACACTGATTCATAATACATCAATTGTGTAAATTCTTGTTTCTGGCGTAGCACTGCTTTCGTGCAAGAGTCAGTCTCAGGATCAAACAGAAGCGTGATGCAATGCCATTACAGAGCCATAAGACATTGATAGAAAGATAAGGCAGCGTATCAATACGAAAATGAAGCAGACCTCTCAGTCCGAGGAAGCCGGTGTGATGCCACTTAGTCACAAAACTGAGGAATCTAATATGAACCTTCAGCAGCCTCTGTGATGTTGCATTGACCCAATCTCACGACCCAGTCGAGCCAATTTAATTTTGTAGTTCAGCCAAACAGGCGATGCAATTGACTTCTTGAGAGTTGCTGAGATACCAGCATCTGGGTATATGAAAAAGGCAGAGAGACTAATGATTTTGGACACCTCATTTACCACCAGCCTGATAAAGAAGTAATGTTGTGTCCATGATCTTTAACTGCGAACAAGTATAATACAACCTACCATGGGAAAAAAAATTATGATGACCTGCATTAAATAACCTATTACAGGCTGTTTCAAGGTAAACAGTTAAAAACAAAGAGTTTAGAAAACACAAAATTCAAGAATTAAGAAAAAAAAGGAAGGGGTTACAAAAAGCTCAAACTATTTTGGGCGTGAAATTATACCATATGAAACAATATGACAATATGCTGATGTTTATGAAAACTGCCAGGTCTTTTTTTCCTGTTCATGTATTATTTATTAGACATTGGAGTTTTGACTTCTCCGTTAGGGAAAATAAGTGTCTGTTAATGAGATGCCCTGTTTTGCTGTGTTCCACTTATGTCAATTTTAACAGACCCGCTCCATAATTGCTCATTAAATGTTGTGAAATGTTATTTAGAGCATATACACTTGATATGAATCCAGAGATTCTAATTTAAAAGGAATAGTTCACCCAAAAATGATTTATTAAAGATGCATATGAGTTAGTTTCTTTATCTGATTTGGAGAAATGTAGCATTTCTTCACCTGCCTACTCGCTGCACTGGGTCCTCTGCAGTGAATGGGTGCCGTCAGAATGACAGTTGATAAAAACATCATAATAATCCACAAGTAATTCACACAACTCCAGTACGCAAATTAATGTCTTGTGAAGCAAAAAGCTGCTTTCTGCATTAAAAAAATCATTTAATCTGAATCAGGAGAGAAATATGCACAGTTCAAACACTGTTTACAAGTAAAAACAGCCTCAATTAATTAAAGGACCCTCGCGCACGGGCTCACCACCATCCGGTGGCTTTAGGAAAACAGCCAGCAGTGGGCAATATGCTTTTAAAGTGGTATATAGAAGTAATTATATGTTGGCAGCAGGTGGCGCTATGATTATAACGGAGTATTGGCGTTCAGATGTGTTCAGGCCAGGACTCTTATCGAACATGTGAATTTTGGGGCAGATTGGACATTGTTTAGCTGAGTTACAACAACTTCTATTCCCATGGCGAAACATCGAAATTTGTCAGGCTGCCACAGACACGATTTTCACAATTTAACATCGCAAAGGCCTTTAGATTAGACTGACCAAATATATTGTCATTAAATCTTTAGGAGGCATTTTCTTACAGCGTAAAACATGGCACTTCCTGTTGCCAGCAGGTGGCTCTTATCAAACATGTGAATTTTGGTGAAGGTCAGACATTGTATGCCTGAATTATAACAACTTCCTGTTTCATGGCGAAGCAACAAAGCTTGCCAGGCTGCCACGGACACACCCTTTAACAAAAACTCAAGATCTTCGCAATTTAACATCACAAAGTGCTTTAGATTGCACTCACCAAATTTGGTGTTGATCTGTTTAAATCTCTAGGAGGAGTTTGTTTAAATACAACAACAACAGCAAAAACGGCACAAAACTTGCAGAGAAAATTCAAAATAGCAGACTTCCTGTTTGGTTTCAGACTTCATACTGGAGGACTTTTTTGTAGGTATTGGTGTGTTACATGTATCTATTCAATTTCGTACATATATGTGAAACATAGATCAAGGGGCACTTCATTGAAATTTTATAGGTGGCGCTATCGAGCCATTTTACCACACACACTTCTGAAATCTATATTAGATGTAAATTTTTACCACTTTAGGCATGTGCAAAGTTTCATGGGTTTGCATGTTTAGACCCTCAGAAATGCAATTCATTTTGGAGAAGAAGAAGCAATTCCAATACACTGAAAAAAAAAATGCAAATGCATATTTTCCAGTTTACAAAACATTTTAAATCTCAAATACTAAAAAATGCTCTTTTCTTGAAATGACGTAAATACCCTTGTCAGACCAACAAAATTGCCACAAATGTTGTCCCAACTAGCCAAACAGTTGTCTGAACACAGAATTTCATTTTGTTGAAATGTTAAGGCTTTGTGAGTTCCCAGCATGCATTACAGCTACTGTTATAGGATTATTGTTTTGCTGTTTGCTGACTTAATGTAAACTTTTAGTTGTTGTTTTGTCATTATTGTTAGTTGTTTGTTGCACTGTAATGTAAAGAGCTCATCTTTTTAACATTTGTTGATTGCAACCGTTCTTGAGGTTTGTGTGTCTAGTTTTGAGGCCTAGAGTATGTTCAACTATTTATATGTGTTTGATGGATATTTTAGTCTTGTAAGATATTTTACAAAAACAATGTTGTCTACATATTAGACTAAGTTATCCGTTAAGGTTTCTATAACAATTCACTGTTTGTCGTTTGTAAATAAACAAAAAAATAAAAAAATCAATTACTTCAACGACAGTAATTGTTGATTCAGTTGCTGTGACAAGACTTTTTCTATTAGCAAAATAAGACAATTCGCATTGGATGAACAAACAAATTTATGTTGGCTAAACAAAGTATCTTTACTGAGAAAAACTAAAAAACTATTGTTAAGAGACCTCAAAAGTCTTACTGCATCAAGTTACCTTACTCTTTAAAGTTTTCTCAACTATTTATTTTTTACAGTGTAGGGTCCTCGCACCACCAGTGCTCGGGTCCTTCTAGTTTTATTATAGATAAAGTTAAAATGCCTTAATGACACATTTGTTTCTTACAAACAACTTTTCACTTTGCAAGATGTTAATTGATGGATTGGAGTGACTAAACATGGATTGCTTTTGCATTATTTTAATGTTTTTATCAGCAGTTTAAACTCTCATCCTGACGGCACCCATTCACTTCAGAGGATCCACTGGTGAGCAATTGATGTAATGCTCAATTTCTCTAAATCTGTTCTGATGAAGAAAAAAACGCATCTACATCTTGAATGGTTTGAGGGTGAGTAAACGATTGCAGAGTGAACTACTCCGTTAAAATATAAAAGCTTGTCAAAAATGTAAATATTGACACTTCTTTAAACAGAAATTAAAGTTAATATTTCTTAACTTTAAGAAAGCTCTGTTTTGAATTTCAATGGGGCTGCAGAGATTCAGGACCTTGGACAGAGACACTGCAGTCGACGTCACTCTCCAGAACGTCTGTTCACGCACAGTGAATGCCATGGTTGGTTAAATCTGCCTAATTGATTTGCCCATTCAAATATCTGAGGGAGGACAAACGGCTGCAAGTGACATTTAAAAGTCACTTTTGAAAGTATTTACTCGTTTAAAGACATCATAGATGGTATTTGAGAGAATACAGAGTGTTTCAATAGACTTGAAGTACAAATGGTTACTTGCTTCACAACTATTCGTCTGTAAAAAGTTTGAGCTTATGGTTCTTTGAACATTAAAAAAGTTCTCTAAAGCACCAGTGAATTCTGAAAAACTGTGGAACTTAACAAATGTGGCATTTCTGCTTCTAATTGGAATGTTTATTTTTAAATTGTTGCTCGTTGACTAGTACGATCAATACATTTGTACAAAACCAAATGTCACTAACCCTCTGCTCATTTTTCACAGACAGGGTAGCTTAAACACTAGAGGTTTTTAGGAGTGAGGAAGAAATGAGGAAATGGAGATTGTGATGAACAGTAGCCTATGATTTATGATTTATGGGACTACAGAGAATAGAAAGTTAAAGACCAGAAAATGAAAAGCCAGTGGTCATTCATTAAATGTCAACAAAATGTGTTAAATTTAATCTATTTCAAAGACTCATGTCTGCCATTTGCTTTCTGTCCTGTAACATTTAGTTTCAGTGTCCAAATTTAGTATAGCTGTGTCTCAAACTTTGATATAATATTTAATAAAAAACATGAGAAAATGTCAAAACCCTCCCTCAGCCATGATTTGTAAATGTTATTTCAGATTTAAACAAGAGAACCTACTGATTCAGATCACACCAGTTTTGACATTTAACATCCATCAACATGATCACAAATTAAATTTTAAATAAATGCGAAATGATACTTTATTAACCACGAATTGTTTTATTATTCTCCCATAAATCACCTCATGAGGGTCAATAATAGTGATTTAGCTCATTGTAATTGGTTTAACTGATAAAATTGTATCTTTAAATTGGTCTAACCTATTAATAATATTAGTTTACGTGTATAAAAAGTTTTGTTACTCATTTGTAAATTTCAAGGTGGAATAACGCACATACGCTGCATACAAAATTACCGGGCTGCACATCTAACATGTATTCAACTGTGTCCTCTATTTTAACTAGTCTAACTTAGCTTTCGTTTCATCGGGACAGTCCAACCGAAACGGTGGTCGCGTAATAACTGAGCTTTCGCTCGGCTGAGGAGTAGAAGTCGCCTATGCTGTCTCGGAATACGGCATTGAAAGAGAATGAACACACGAACCCCCGCGAGAATGAATGTGTGTGTGTGATGGTGTAGAGAAGGCGCATGTGTGATGAGTGTGTATGTATATGTAGACACTGCCCACCGCTGTCGCGCTCCCCCCATCTTGCATGTGGACCGTCTACCGCCGGACGGAGTCGCACCAGGGTTCGTGCCACTGCAGGGGAAAAAACCCGGCAAGAATGGATTTCTAACAACGTTTCTCCTTTCTGTCCTTTACCCAACTGACGTCATCCTCAATGTCTCTCACAAATTTTAACTAACAAAATGAGGATTTCTTGTAACCAGCTTTTACTGCTATTCTCTTGCGTTTGGGGACTTACTATGGGTGCTTTTCCGAGCAGCGTTCAAATCGGTAAGTACGGCGGTTCACCTCACAGATACGAGCTTCACGTTAAGTGCGTTAAACTGTGTCAAATGAATGACAAAAATAAGACCGTCTGCATTGGGGTCAACTGCGAATGTCAGTGCGCAAATAATGCGGTTGGAAGTAGGTTTTGTTGTATGACAGCAAAGGGTCATTTTGCGGGGAAATATTTTTTTGGATACTTTTTGTTTGTTTGTTTGTTTTTAGCTGTCAACCAGATCTTTGTGCCACGTTTTGGTTATGGCACCACTGCAGTGCTCTCCGTGGCTCTAACGGGATGTTGTTCTAAAGGTGGATCATCCTGAACAAGGGCACAAACGCAGTTAAAGTTTATTTATTTATAAAGAAATGCATGGTTGAATTAAAGTAATGTGGATATATAAACACAAAACGACTTAAATATCAGTTCACCACCCCGTCAATGGAAAGTGGTTTAATTTATTCCAATACTGCATCAAGCCCTGTGTCATAAGCCCTGAGACTCCTGGTGCGTGTGAGATTCCTGATCTTTCTTATTGTTTGGCCGAGAATATGTAAAGTGCACTGTAATCTATATAGGAATGTTATAATCACACTGTAAAATACCTCAAATTTACTGTGAAAAATTGGCAGCTGTTATTGTGTGGAATTCAATGTGGTGACGTTTCAGGCATTAAGGAAGGCGTGTTGTTGTCTTATACATTTTGTATGTTTAGGCTTTATCATTGACTAAGCATTGAAACAATTTAAGTAACACTGAGTCATTTTGAAAGAAAATAGCCATGTTATGTATTTCTTATTAGTCAACGAAAATAGTTCCAAAGTAACCAAAGTGTCAAGCTTTTCGGGTCACCAAGCAACGTGCGGACTAAAATCCAGAGTGGAACTGGAATGGAGTCATTCCGTTTCCTTGCTCAAAGCGTTCTGTAATCACTCGGGTGGAAGTCCACTCCGGGTTTTCCATTTCAAGCTCCCCGCCCACTAGTGAGAGAAACCCACTCTAAATGTTTAATTTATTTATTTATACTGCTGTCAAACTATTAATCGCGATTAATCGCATCCAAAATTAACGTTTTTGTTTACAAAATATATGTGCGTGCACTGTGTATATTTATTATGTAGATAAATTTTTAAAATATTTCCATGTATTTCTATTTCTATTTTTATATTAATATAATTTATATTATATATCACTCTCAAAAAGGATGTGTATAATTTTTACATTTTTGTGTTGACAATTTTAACACGTTTTGTGTCATTTTGTGTACATATCTGACACAAAATTGTATAACTGTAACACATTAGTGTGTAGAAACTTAGCAGGAATAACATGGCTGAGTTAAAATTAACACAAAATGTGTTGTCCTTAACTAGACACAGAGGTGTGTTAAGAAACAGTGCAGGTTTTTTTAACACAGTGATTAAATATATGAAGATAACATGTTTTTCTTAACATGCATGTGTATGTCTATATACATAACAAATATACACAGTACACACATATATTATGTAAACAAAAATTTATTTCGGATGCGATTAATCGCGATTAATCGTTTAAAGCACACTTATTTTTAATAAACTGATAATCACAAGGAAAATAGAAGGCAATTCAATGAAGTCAAGTAAATCATAGTTGACCTTTCCATGGCAGTGGCTAAAAAACATGTATAAACAGAGCAGTTTGTTTGAACAAGCAAACAAACAAAAACATCAGTGGTATTTTTCCACATTATTCACTTTAGAATACCCCTTTATAAACTAGATTTTATTTTCGTATTCCACGTCCTGCCTAATGTTCTCCTTCAGACAATAAATGTTTGATAATATTGCACATTATAAAAAAAAGTTCAAAATAAAAACGATACATTCAAAAAGCACAACAGTTCTGGTTGAACTCACACAGTCCCTTACTGAACCTTGTAACGTTCCAATTACATGTAGGATTTCAATGAAACATACATAGCATCACATCTGACTTGTGCGCATGCGCACGGTGTCGCGCACTTACGCGGAGAGGAGACGCCAGAGGTTTATATGTCGCTTGCTCTCAGGACGAGCAAAGCAGAAATACGCGCTGTTCTATCATCTACAGAGAAGAATATAACCAGAGAAGCTTAGTTATGCGCTAGGGAAAGCAAAGTTACAACACACGCATCTGCTTAAGCACCTGCCACATCAACCTGTGTTTATGAGTCTCTTGATATCGTTTAATATGAAGTGCACTTCGTGCTTTGGATAGCTTAGGTCGTGCGCTTTCCCCTCAGCAGTTTGCTTGTTCTGTGGCGTCTGCGATTGGTTATTCTCAAACGCATTTTCCATTAAAATTTTTTGTGAAGTGACTGCACTGACGGACTTTCTCCATGCACGACAAGCAGACGCAGGTCAATAATGAAATTTGACGAGTATTTTCATTATCGATTAGTCGTTGAAGACCTAATTTTGGCGATGCTTTTAAGTAAACTACATGTATTTTCTTGGAAGTGTAGTATGGATTTTAACCGTGAATTATAATGGCAATTCTTACTTTTTCAGAAAGAAAAAAAAAACTAAACTAGCCTATTATACAGTACAATAACATTTTTAAACACAGAAATGTGATTTATTTTACACTGTATATGGTGAGGTTATCTAATTAATACGTTTTCATGTTTACTGACAAACAAATATATGTGCATAATGGGCTTATTTGCCTGTGAAAGCTCAGTAGAGTGATGTGGCATGTTACTTGAATTTCAATATCCTTGAACCATGTGTATTTTTGTACTAATATCTCTTTTTCTTAATCATGTAGCCAGTTTTCTATATGACGTCTTTGGTGCAATGTGTTATTTTCCCCCTCTCTTTCACTTCTCCTCTCTTCTTCTTTCTCGCTACACTCTCTCTCTTTCTCCTGCAGGCGGGCTGTTCATCAGAAACACAGATCAGGAGTACACTGCCTTTCGGTTGGCCATTTTTCTTCACAACACAAGCCCTAATGCATCCGAGGCCCCCTTTAACCTGGTACCCCACGTGGACAACATTGAGACTGCCAACAGCTTCGCTGTGACCAATGCCTGTAAGTTCAACCTGAAGCTGCATACTGGATATTTACAATAATGCTGTTTTAGCCAGAGAAATAGAGATAGGGCAGATACTGTTGGACCTACAGTTGATTTGGATCAAGTCCTATTTCCAGTATGAATAGAACCAATTTAAGCTAATGAGAATCATACCTGCTATGTGAACTGAACAGCAGTTCAGGCCCTCCATGCAGTGCGATAGGGATTGCCTGGCCCCTATCCAGTCAGCACTAGTGTCTCTTTGTAAAATTTGTCCTCTGGCTCTCAACTGGCACAAATACAGGCTAAGTGCATGTAGTGTACGGTATACTCGTGTATGCACCCTTCCCCCAATGCCCTAAGCTGGGCCTTCTCACTGTGTGTTCATGTGTGTGAATGTTTGAATGCATTCATGTGCTTTCTGCTGACATATGTGCTGGCATTGCATAAACTCTGTTTGTGTGTTTGTGTTCAGATTTTGCTGCAATACAGTCTAGGTCTGCCATAGTTTGTTTATGAACCCCTTCTGGTATTTCTGCTGTGTGGTCCCATGGTTAGGCCTGTGGGCCAGAATGGTGGTTGTGCATCAAGCCAGATCCATGATGATGTCTCATTAAGGTGCACCATATTTTCCGAACATCTTTTTGCTATTTCCCATCATGCTTAATGGTTTTGGACATAGGGTCGGAGGGGAATAGTGAAGATCAGCCACGGTTGTGCCTGGACTTTTGGTTCTTCCTCCTTGTACCCGGTTCAATTGCTATTTTCATCACGTAATGTTCAGTGCTCAGCTCTAACCACAGAATACAGTGTTCCTTATTTTCTTGTTATCTACTGTGCTGTGATATAAAGCGATACGAGGACCTCTGCTTCCCCGGCAATTGTGTTTTGTGGAAAGTTTGAAAATATGCTGTCCAAGAAATGTATTTCTTTAACTTCTAGCAGAGACAGGAGCATAAACCCCATACAATCAAAATTGGAGTGTTGCAGCTTTTCTGTTGCTTCTAAAGCCATCTAGTGTACAACTGATTGAAACAGATACACGCATGTAAAATTTACAGTCACTCACTTTCAGGAAAATGGAGGAATATTTTGATGACTCATATTGCACTATACAGTTCTGGTCAAATTAAATGCTCTGTAGAGAGAATGAATGTCAGTGAGAGATGTTTTGCACTCTATGCCACTGTATTCCAGTTAAAATTAAGTTAGAGTTTATGCTGCATAATTTTTTTTTGTAAAAAAATATTTTAGTAAATGTTCTAAAAATATATTGGTATTTTTATTACATTTAATAGAATTGTTCTTGTAATTTTTATTCAGTTGTGTAGTAAGTCTTTTTGTCACAAAAATGTTTTGTAAAGAAAACTTAAGGTTATGAAAAATATAATATAATATATATGTGACCCTGGACCACAAACCAGTCGTAAGTAGCACAGGTATATTTATAGCAATAGCCAACAATACATTGCATGGGTCAAAATGATCAATTTTTCTTTTATGTCAAAAACCATTAGGATATTAAGTAAAGATCATGTTCCATGAAGATATCTTGTTAATTTCCTACCGTTAATATATATATAAACGTAATTTGTGATTAGTAATATGCATTGCTAAGAACTTAATTTGGACAACTTTAAAGGTGATTTCTCAATATTTATTTATTTATTTATTTATTTATTTATTTATT
>JAHKKF010514643.1:2459-16591 GCA_019740295.1 Labeo calbasu
AAATAAATCCCAATCTGATGCATGGCAAACTATACATCATTGGAAAGGTCTAAGACTCCTAAATAGATATTTGACCATATTTTTGTGTTACAAATTCTAAGTTGATATAAGTGATAGATTAATATATGTCAAGAGTGCAATTTAAAACATTTCTTTTTTTTTTTCAACGACTTTCTTTGTTGCCTTTTTCCCTATCACAATTTAGAAATCATAAGAAACTAGATATCAGTGCAAAATGTAAAATCTCAAAATTCATCGTTTGAAAGGCATTTTTAAATCAGACATTGCATTACCACAGAAAATGTACATCAAAATCATATAACAAAATGTTTCATTCATGAATTATAAAAATTTAAGTCTGGATAGTGCATTTTTAGGTCTGTGTTCAAAAATGAGTGACAGTTAAAGGGTTAAATATATGTTTAGATGGACTTCAGCACCACTGCTGCACAATTAAAGTGCATTAAGTACAAAATTAGTTGTTCCAATTTAGCAGACTTTAAATATTTAGTATACTTTAGTATAAGTTAATTTCGGGGTATTCTTACATAAGTACATAATATTTATATATATTTGTAGTATACTTAGCATGACATATATGTATTATAAATACATTTTAGTATGTTTATTTTTCACTAGAGTAGTTACACGTAATAAGTTACTTATGACAATGTTAATGATTGCAAAGGGGGTTACATCTAAATATTTTCTGCAAAAAGCTAGGATATGTTAGTATAACATATTAATTTGTTGCTATTCTGATGCTTTTAATTGGTTCTCTTGTTTGAATTTGCACCACGTCTGCTAATTACATCAATCCAAATTGCAGCGGAAAGCTTTAAGATACAACCTGTCTGAGAGCTGTCAGTGATAAAGTGCTAAAAGTGGTGAGTGATAAAAATGTATTCCAATAAATAAACACATAAATAAATTCAGAACAATCTCAAAGTAAAAAAAGGTGCTAAAGTCTGATTTTGCAGTGGCTGTGCTTTAAAATTGTATTATTATAATCTTAATTCAAGATTTTGGTCTGACCGTAGTGTTGAGTAGCTACTACTGTAAGGTTAAGCCTGGTTGGTTTAAATGTTTTAAAAAATGATCAACAGTTGAAAACATTCATTAGAAATTTAGAAAGGTAATCAAATGTAATCAGTTATATTACTTTAATAAAGTAACCGAAAGAGTTACACTAGTAATTACATTTGGAATAGCGTAATCTGTAACCTTTTGCATTTCAACAGTAACCTTCTGGACACTAGGTAAGCATAAATATTAATTTCTTGAGGGTAAAAAGCCTCCAGTATGAAAGCATGATGTGTAGATGATGTCTATGCACAGATTATTGCACGTTTCAATGGCTATTTTTGGAATGCTCGTACAATTAATTACAGTATGATACACTGCATGTTTAATCCAGAAGTGCTGTCTAGGAAGATTCATTCATTCAATTTTTTTTAAGATTTTAAAACTCATGGTTAATATGGCTTCGCAGTTGAATTTTCTCAATAAAAAATGAAAAGTCAAGTCGAGTTCATTGCACGATGGGATTCAATCTTTCATGCTGTCTGTTCTATTTGTATACTGTACTTATTACAATTGCAGTAGGTCATCTGAGTAAAATAGCATACTGTGCATTTCTAATATCTGCACTGGTTTTAGAGAATATCCTTGGAATTCTTTGAAACGTGTTCAAAAATGTTGAAATGCATTAAGCAGAACTAACAATACCGCACTATTAATGCTTTCTGAAAGCATAAAAATGGCCAAAATGTTTCAGAAACAAATTCTTACGGGTGGCCCTCTTCTCACTCAGACCCATAGGCTATAATATACAGGACCTTAGTGGGCCCCCCTCCATCACAAGGCCCGGGACGACGTTTCTGGTTGCCCCCTGCTCATGTGTAATTCCAAATGAGTGTAATGGTATATATCAGTGGAGTAGAGTAAAGAGAGAGAGAGGGAGAAGAGAAAGAGCGGCTCACGTCTGATCAGTCATGTGGGGGGAATCAGCATGTGCTCTAATGAGCTTACCGAAGCAACTTCAATATCCTCCGATGTCATGTTGAAATGAAAATTAATAGTTCAATATGGCTCCACGCAAATGCCACGCGTCTCCTATAACCCGTATCATGTGGCGTGACCAAATGAGTGTATTCTAATAGATGTAGGCAGAGGAGAAAAGCTGATATCTTCAGTAATCAGGGTTTTGAAAATTACCATTAAATGAAATTCAGGGATGGATGGAAAAGAAAAGGGGGAGATGAAGAAAACCCAGAGACATGGAATGAACATCTTTACCCCATAATGTGCTCATGTCTTTCCCACAGACTATGAGCTAGTCACCGCAGGGCGGACTTACCACATGCACCAGTCGAATTGGCCCTTGAATCTTTGAAGTCCCTGTTCATCTTCAGAGTCTAAGCTAAGGTTCTGTCTCAAATGGCGCACTTGACCTTTGCAGACCTCCTTCGAGTCCACACTTTGGTCAGACAAACCAGTATGGACGTACTTAAAAGATTCCACGAGACTACACGGCCATTTCAAGCGAGCCATTTTGGGACAAAACTGAGCTTTTAAATTCAAACTTCAAGCTTACATATAAAATGCACGCCAACTCATCTCCACGTACCTCCCATCCATAAGTGGTCTCTTTCACCGTGGCGCTCTGCAGTCCGTTGTACGGTCCGAAGCGTTCTCCCATGCGAATTTTGACTTTGGCCCAGATTCCTAGGCCAGCCCCTGGGACGGACGACTCGCGGAGCTCCAGGTCGCCAGGGATGGGAATATCGTCGGGAATGTAGACGGGCACCTCGTAGGGTGAGCCCTCTTTAGGAGTGAAGTCCTCGTTGCAGGGCTGAGGGGACGTGGGTCCCACCGCAATGGGGGACATGATGCTGTCTTCTGTCTCCTCCTCTGCGCTCTCGCCGGTCACGAGATTGGGCTCTGTGTCGTACATGCTGTCTACTGCCTCACTGTCATCTGAAAGACAATACAGAGACATTTGCAATACGTTAGCAAAACAGAGAGATGCAGAGCACGTCAAATGTTCTTCATTGATTGTGAAAGGGATGGTTGCACCAAAAATTTAAACTCATGTTGCTCCAAACCCATGTGATTTCCTTTATTTCAAGGACAAATTCTTAATAGTAAGTAGTCGGCTATTAGCATGCATATTGGTTGTTTATTAGTAGTTCTAAAGCACATATTAATGCCTTATTCTGCATGACTGCATTCTAGATGTCTTAATATCTACCCAATATCTAAACAACCACCTTATGAATAACAAGCAGCACATTGGATGTTTATTGAGGGAAAACTATTAGTTAATAGTGAATATGCGTTCCCTAATCTAATCTTTTAAATCAAATCCACAACTATTTACACATAATTTTGTGGTGTTTCCTTCTTTTTTGGAACCTGACAGAAATAACACCATGAACTGAAACTGAAAAAGAACTGTGAAGATTCTTTAAAAGTCATTTTTGTGTTCCACGGGATAAAATAAAATAAAATAAAATAAAATAAAATAATCATACAAGGTTGGAAAAACGTAATAGTAAAGTAAATAATGACAAAATTGACCTTTTTGCATGAACGATCATTTGCTTTGCATGTTGAAGCAAATATACGTAATATACTTTTTAATATATTTCCTAATATAGTTTTGAAAACTATAACAATAACTAAATATACGCGTTGACTATAGTCATCTGCTGCTTTAATTGCACTAGTTCAGGTAGACTATTATTGGCTGTCAATGTTTTTATTGTGCATCAACTGGAAAGAGTCGTTCTGAAAGTGATTTGTTTATTTACATTAACAGCTGTGTGGACTTTCCTGTTCTCACAGAATTAGAATGAAAACTAGCATTATAAAATTATTAAACTATTAAATTAAATTATTATAGATACTGTCATCATCATGTCATCATGTGAAGGGCTGAATTAAAAGAGTCTCTATAATGTTCTGGTCTCTAGATGGCTTGGTTACCCACCATTTTTTTCCAAAAAGCAAAAATCGTAAGACAAATCACTTAGAAAAGTAATAGCACACCTCCTCAAGAAATCATAGCTAAATTTAATCCGTAGGCTTGGTTGTTCAAATTACTAACCATGAATATGAGCAAAATAAGTATTTTTCAATGTGGAGATTAAACCAGCAACCTTTCTGTCACAAGTCCAGATTCTTAACCGCTTCGCCACACCAACCAACAAGAGACCACCGACATCGCCAAGCAATTGCAACAAGCATGATTCAAACCAAACCGCCCATTTTTCTATTGCTGGTTAAACGGTGACATGCATTTAACTGTTAAAAGGATTCTCTGCCTAAATTTAGGATTTAACGTTAGTTGAATGTTTTGTAACTCAAACAGGCTGCTGCAGGGAAGATTCCATCTATTTTATAGTCACCGCCATTTCCTGTCTGATCATTTTACAAATAATGGCCGCAAATGACCCTGTGGCCTGACGCCACTGCCAGCTATCTATGTTTATTGTCACTCTTTGCTTGACAGCATAATTACGGTACTTATCATTCACGATTGCAAAAGGGACAGCTTGGCTAAAAATAGGTTGTGTTTCCCTGCATTGGTTTCAAATGTATCATAAAGCACAAATGACATGCAAGCCCTTTAATATCATGCAATGACCAATCAGAGCTGGAGCTGTCAAAATTGGAGACCCAAACTGACCCAAATTCAGTCTCGACCTGACGCATCTCACCTGAAAAGACGTTCTTAAATTTCCGGGATTTGAGGCGGGACACAAGACGCCTTTGACCGGTCTCCATGACGACAACTATGCAAGTACGCACGGACGGACTCGCCGTAATTTGTAGCAGCACCGCTGCAGTTTGCTATCCAAACACAGGACCAGCAATCAGGGCTAACTAGGCCGCAATTACACCAGGAGTGCTTCCAATCAACCAGACTCGGCCCCCCTGCCAGCGCTGCCAAGAACACAAGTTTATGACTCCAAACTGTTTTCTCTCACATTCAAACACTGTTTACTTATAAGCAGCAGCAAAGCCATGAATAAGTATAAATTGTAGTTACTGCTAAGTTGGCTTTAAGTCAAACGACAGCGGTTTCAACGAGGTAGGGAGAAAGAACTAGAGAGAGGTAAATACTAGAAGAAATGCTCGCCATTAAAACCCTTAAAAGTTAACATAAAATTAATAAAATACATTATTACTCAGTGCTCTGCAATATTTCATTCTGATAGGTCAGTCGTAGCATTCTGTGGTCAGTTATTTTGTTTAATAATGCTGAACTACTGACTGTCATCTCAAGCAACCAATTCTCTACAGTCGCCCAAAAAAATTAAAATCTGTCATTTGTTTACCCTCATATGATTCCAGATCCATAAGACTTTAATAAATATATAAAAATAAATAAATAAATAAATAAATAAAATTGTTTCACTTACATATTTATGTTTATTTATTTATTTTTTTCTGTAATTATGTTTTACTAATTGTTATTGTACTATGTATTTTCATGTAGCGTCAATATTTTAATATTTATCTAATATTTATATAAATATTTAGGTTAGGTCAGTTTTAGAATTTCTATAATTAATTATGAAGCTTTTTTATTTATTTTGTTTTTGGAACATTCTTGAAGTTTCTGTAACATTCTATAATATTCTAGTGCTTTCTGGAACATTCCCTCAGACAGATATCATTCAGCATACACTTTTGAAGTTTTCTATGATTCACTTCTGTCAACTGTTTATGTTTAACTGTTGTTAGCTCAGTATTGTACATGTACCATGCAATTTTTATGTATGAGTAATAGCAGATTAGCTTGTATAAAGTTCACTTGTATAAAGTTGTATAAAGTCAACATATTTTTTTTTTTTTAGTTTTAATGAGCACTGTCAATGGTATACAAAAAAGTAATGTGATTTTCATATTCAGCATGTCAAACTTCATAAAGAAACATTAAAAATAAAAGCGTGAGAACCAGTGAGGTTTATTCTTGCATGTCATGCAAGCATGTTTGAGCTTCTGCAAGAAACAATAAGATTTGTTCTTCAAGTATGAACAAAAGTCTTATGAGTTTGGAACAACATGACGGTGAGTAATGATGACAGAATTTCATTACGGGTAATAACTATTTCTTTAAATCCCAAGATGTCCTAGCTTCCCATGGTCACTTACAGTATGCAAAAGTTGGTTCAGGACTGGAGATGCAAATGTTTGTGACAAAACCTTTTTAAAAACCAACAATTCTGAGCAATCAGGGAGTGTCATAAAAAGCTCCACAGTAAAAAATGAAAAGCTTTTAAAACAGTTCCTGCGTCATCTTGCGATTTTGAGGGCAAAGAAATGTTTTACCAATTTCTTTAATGATCAGACTTTCATAGGAGTCTCAAAGCAGCCAGGCAATTAACTTAAGAACATGTGGCCCAGTAGTAGCTTCCCCTTTTCACAGATCAGTTAAAGTTTTATAACCACTGCCTATCTGGTGCTGTTTGCAAGAATCAAAAGTGTTTTCAAACCATTAAAACTTTTTTCCCCCTTCTCATTTTTGGCATATGACCCGAGTAAATTTTCAACAGCCATAGAAAGGGTTGGAAAATCTATTAAATAGTCCAGTTAAAAAGCCTGTAGTGTATGCACAGATAGCTACACTGAAAGAATGAATTAAATGACATTTGATGAACAAAACATCAGAACCATCAGAGCGAAAAGCCATTTTCATTTCTTCTTCTACTTTTTGTTTCAAAACAGGCCATGAATTGCTATAATTTTGATATATAATAAATCAGTGCAGTAATCAAGATTTTGTTAGGACAGCATTCTTGTAATGCACCACCTGTTTCAGACCAATTACAGGATAGTTGAAGATGAAGAGGTGCTCTTTGGTTATAACTACTATGAGAATCAGTCGCTGCTACTTTTTCACTTTAACACATTTCCCATTATGAATTATAATACTGTTTTGTTAGTACGTTGGGTCGGGTTGCTTTCTCAACACAACCGAACCACTCTAGAACTGGTGTCAATCGCATTGAGACCACCTTGTTCAGCCAATCTCAGGCCAGTTGTTTTGTTGCTGATCTGAATGCAAGTGTCACATTTAAATATGCCGAAGGCCACACAATTGAAGATTTTAAGCCTACTTTTCACCCCTAAGCGATCTGGCTGGAGAAGAAGGCGGCATAGCCCAATTCTAGGCTTGTCGCACACAACTTTTTACCTCAAAAACCCTTCAACTGATGGCTTTTCGATTATTTTATTGCTCCTGATCGTGAGCAGGCACATTCCCAAATTGACTCTTGATCGGGCTGCCTCTGGCGTGATACCCGCTAGAGCCAATAAGAGCGAGCAAGCTTCACCAACTGGATGTTGCTTGGATAGCTGAAACTTGGCAGCCACAAACGTGCCACAAAAGTGGAGAATTGAGAAAGAAGACCACACAATTTTTTTATTCTTTGTTTTTCTTCCCGTAAAACTAAATTCACAACAGGAGAACAAGCTGACAACGATTGTCTTCCATTTGTTTTTCTCCGCAAGTCACGTTTAATCTTACAAGTCTCTGTGAGATCTCGTCTCATTGTGAAAATGATACTACAATTGACAAGTATGTGGTCTCGTGGTCTGGCCGAATCGTGTAGTGTGTGTTGAAACGGTCCTTAAAGGTATAGTTTTGTTTATAGAAAAGGAAAACCAGTCTCCTCTTGGCTTATATTGAAATCCTCCTACAGTTTTCTTTACAAATCCTTGTTTTTTACTTCTAATGCATGACTGGTTTATTGTTTTGTCCTCTTTTCTGCATTTCTGCATCCGTCAACATGTTCGCCTACATCTTACGTC
The DNA here is from genome assembly GCA_019740295.1 of Labeo calbasu. Taxonomy (NCBI): domain Eukaryota; kingdom Metazoa; phylum Chordata; class Actinopteri; order Cypriniformes; family Cyprinidae; genus Labeo; species Labeo calbasu. The sequence continues at coordinate 10,284 of JAHKKF010514643.1, forward strand.
ATCCGCTGGAATGCCACTGGTAAATGTGCGTATGATAGTTTTAATATGAATATTTTTCATACATAAACACACTGAATCACTACAGAAGGCCTTTACTAACCCCCTGGCATTGTGTGGAGTACTTTTTATAATGGATGTGTGCACTTTATTGGGCTTCAAAAAATCATCAGCCATTTCCTGCCATATAAAGATTGTAAGAGCCAGGACATTTTTTAATATAACTGATTGTATTCATCTGAATAAAGAGTCTATATATATATATATTCGCCTAGGATGGCTTGAGGGTGAGGAAATCATGGGGTAATTTTCATTTTTGGGTGAACTATCCCTTTAGGTCTTTAAAATCGGTTAAAGGAAAAGTTCACTTCCAGGACAAAAATGTACAGATAATGTACTCACCCTGTCGTCATGAAAGATGTGCATGCCCTTCTTGCTGCAGTCGTAAAGATATTTCAGGAATGTTCTCCATATAGTGGACTTCCATGGTACCCGGGAGTATGAACGTCAAAAATGCAATGCATTTTCAATGCAGCTTCAAAGAGCTTTAAACAATCCCAGCCGAGGAATAAGGGAGTTATCTAGTGAAACCATTGGTCATTAAAAAAAAATACACTTTTTAAGTCTTGTCTAGCTCTGTGATGTGCATGTGTACTTTGTGTAATCCAAATCAATACAGTTAGGTTATGTTGGAAAAACTCCCATCTCATTTTCTCCTCCAACTTTAAAATCGTCCTACATCACTGTTTGACCTTCTTTGCATGTTTACTTAGTAATACTTATGCAGCAATGTAGGATGATTTTGAAGTTGGAGAAGAAAATGAGAAAGGAAATTTTCGACCTGGATTATCGCAGAGCTAGGCAAGATGAGCATTTGAGGATAAAAAGTGTATACTTTTTTTAAGAAAATGTTTTGCTATACAAGACCCTTATTCCTCAGTTGGGATTGTTCAGAGCCCTTTGAATCTGCATTTAAACTGCCATTTTTATGTTTCAACTCAAGGACACCATTGAAGTCCACTATATGGAGATAATTCCTGAAATGTTTTCCTCAAAAAACATAATTTATTTACTACTGAAGAAAGAAAGACATGAACATTTTGAATGGCAACGGGTAAATTATCTGTAGATTTCTGTTCTGGAAGTGAACTTCTCCTTCTGAACTAAAAAAAAAAAAAAAAAAGTGAGATAATGAACTATGATACGAAACATACGCTCCAAACAAGCTAGGTGTGAAAATGTCCTCAATCTCAGATGGCTCCCCTGCAGACTGCTCAAAATCTGTTCAAGGGCCATTTGACACATAACGGATGTGTAGATATAAGGCCGGGACATGGCAGTCGGTTGTCAGAAAATGTTGGGTCGTCTGGCTACTTTTTTGGTGGGTTCCACACCTCGACATGTTGAATCGACATCGGGGCTGTCGGTATGAGTGACAACTCTGAGTGGATGTTCAGTTTAGTGAACGAGTCACAAATTAACGAGAGCAAGTGAATCAAGACACCACAGACCGAAGACTGTTCTAATGTTGTTATCTTACCTGAGTATTCCAAAAAAACAAATATTTTCATAACAACATGAATCACTTAAAATTAAAGGGCACCTGTTATGCCACTTTTTACAAGATGTAATATTAATCTTATGGGTCTCCTGAATGTGCCTGTGAAGTTTCAGATCCAAATACAATACAGATTGTTTATTATAACGTGTTAAAAAGTGTCATTTTTCGGGCGGGTCTAAAAAGTGCTGTTTCGGGGGTGTGTAACCTTCCGCCCAACTCCAGAAGGGGGCAGAGCCTAGACGTCTTGCGTATGGCGATAAACAGAGGAGAAACAACATGAGTGAACATGAGAGGACCGGTATTTTTACTGGAACAAATACACAATTTCTTACCAAGAGTTGCTAAACAATGAATCAAAGCCTGCAATCTGTGATCGTGCGCAGTTACTGGCGATCGCAAAAGCGTGCAATCACTTTCTTATGTGCGCTGTTTTACCGGTTTCGCTTTCGCTTTCGAAATTTATCACGTTTAGCAAGGAGAGGATGGACAATGAAGCACCTTTACTTTCGTGTGACACCTGTCCTACTTGACTTAGATGCAAAGTAATATGTTAACAAGTTTATGTGGCAGAATTTTAGTTTTGTTTGGTTTATAGAAAGGTTTATCCCACCCTTCTCAAACCACTTACAATTTCATTAGATTTGAGCATTTTTATTCTGATTGAGGTGTTTATATGGAGCATTTTCATTCGGATTGGACTTTTAAACCAATTACAATGCTCTATGTAAATGCCATTGAATATAATATAACTGCAGTAGCCTGTTAGATGATCTTACAAAACTTTTAGCTTCACGTTTTCCTAGTTAAATCCAATGAATTTATAAATAGTCAGTGAACAAGAGAAACTCTGTACCATACTATTTTTGCTATATTCGTCAAGTAATCCATAAAAACTTGCATAATGTAATTACTTTCTTTTATTTACAGGTATAGAAAAATATCAACGAACTGCTAACATCCTTGAATGTTTTATGATCATGAAACAGAGCAAGGGTGTTCCTGACGAGACACTGCTTTTGACACTATGGTAATACGCACCTGTCAGTCAATAGTGGTGGGCGGGGCTACTGAAATATGATGTCATTTTGCGGACAGGCGCCAAAGTGTTTGTTTTTTGAGTCTGGTTTGATTTTATGAAGATTAAAAAAAAAAAAAAAACATAACAGGTGCCCTCTGAGAAAGTTATCAACTTTAAAAATAGTAAGTAAGCGCTGGTTTGTTAACATTTCGTATTTCTGCATATATCTCGTATAATCTTGTTTTGGTTTCTCCTTTTGAATGGAGAAAATATAGACTATTGATACCTGCTGATTTGGACAATTAATTCCTCACATGCAGGCACAGAATGCACACGGTAGTTTTCGGTTTGTTCAAGTGCAGCTTTTTGGTCCAGACCCAGCCGACGCAAGGCTTTCTTTGCAACTAGTTCTTTGAAGTCGGCTTGGTGTATTCTAGGATTTATGTAACTTCTAGGACGCAGGACACACAACACAAGGGTTATGAGGTTTACATGTCAGTCTCGTCCTGCCTAAGTGAGCCGTTCGTGCTCAGAATTAGCTGCAATGAGAACCAGACTTCATGCCACAAGTCAAAAATCCAGCAGAAGGGTGGACAGAATAAAGAAGCGCTTTAAAATGAGGTTGTGACGTTCTTTGGGTAGGGATCTCTGTTGGATACTGAGCCTCCCGGAAGTGAAGTGCCTGCTTCTGAACGTCTGTTTGCTCTGGCTCTCATACTGAACTGTTTATCCTGATTACATCAGGCCGTCATCATTAATTCGCACCTTGGGGGTCCTTCTCTCCTCTGAGCTGCGGCCACAATGAAACGCTTGTTCAGCTTTGTTATTCCACTGGAAACTACTGTGCAGCCGGCCCGTAGACATGAAGGCATCAGATTTATTTGATAAATTGTAAAAGCGTCACTTAAGCAGGAGAACAGGGGCCTTTATTATTGCAAGCTGCTATAGAGTGGATGATACTCTGCCACGCTCTGTGCTCCTCTTCCTGAAGAGCTGATCTGTACTAGGCCAGCGATCTCAGGCTTTTGACCTACATACATTTTCATTGGCATTTCAGCACACCGGAGTAAATCTGTGCTGGTGCAGCTTGACTAGAATTTCATTATGACATCTTTTAACAATAAACTCCTGGATATGGCTTCACTCTTTAGCCCAGATTCCAAATTCATTGACATTTGAGGTTCATTCACAGCTCACCAGAGACCTAGTTAGCAGTGTTTGCTAAGGCAAGGATCATTATTGATATTGTTTGCGCTTAAGGTCAGATATTTGGGGTAAAAGAATCCCTCATGCTAAATATTTAGCTTTGGTGCATGACTCATATCACAGCATTTGTGCTACAGACCTAGCAACTACGGATGCACGATTCATTCAGACAAAACCATAACTGTGATATGGTTTAATGCAGTTATCAAATCGCAAAGAAATAAATGCACTGCTTGCTTCAGAGTGAAGCACTGTGTTCTTTTACACACGAGCGGCTCATGATCCTGTGTTTTCAGTGTCTCAGAATGACTCGTCTTGAATGAAATCTCTTTTGGTGACTTAAAGCATGTTTTTGGTAATACAATATGTATCAAGGATATTACCAAACTTGTAATGCAAAATGCTTATAAACCAGTTATATACAAAAGAGAAACTTTAGAGGCTTCTTTCTATTTTCCATCAAGGGAAAAAAAGTACAATATTTCTGAAATATTACTATATTAATATTTTCTTTTTTATAATGTTTTATTTAGTTTATATTATTATTATTATTATTATTATTATTATTATTATTATTATTATTATTACTATTACTATTATTATTATGTAATCACAACAAATGACCAAATTATGCAGCCCACAAACAAATGCATTTATTTATTTATTTATTTATTTTTATTTACTTACTTACTTACTTTCTTATCTATTTGTTAGTTTGTTCATTTGTTTATTATTACTATTATTATTATTATTATTAAATCACAAATATTGTCCAAATTATGCAGGGTCACAAACTAGTTTGTTTGTTCGTTTATTTATTTATTTATTTATTTATTTATTTACTTACTTACTTACTTACTTATTAATTTATTAATTTATTAATTTATTAATTATTATTATTATTATTATTATTATTATTATTATTATTATTATTATTATTATTATTATTTAACCACAAAAATTGGCCAAATTATGTGTTTTATATAATATAATATAATATAATTTATTTACTTATACAAGTTTATGTATAAACTTTATGTTTTAAATTTATTTACTTATACAAGTTTGTTTGTTTACTTATTTACTTATTTACTTACTTTCTTATTTATTTGTTTGTTCGTTTGTTTTATTATTATTATTATTATTGTGTTTATTTTACAATTTCCTACAACCAAGATCTATAAACACTCAGAACACCTTAACAGCACATAAGCAAATATTTGGCAACCTCCCAGAATATCTTGCATAGTAACATGATACATCCTAGCAACCGTATAAATTGACCATTATGGGAAGATGTTCTTCATGGGCAACCAGCCCTTACATTTTCCTCAGAAAATGTAAAAATCTATTTATATGGGCTTGCATGTGTTTCTATTTAGAGATGTCAAAAAGAGTGACTTCGCTTTAAAAAACAAAAAATAAAAACAAAAAATAGACTTTATGGAGATAAATAAAACCAGCACATATTGTGATATTCCAAATAAGGAAAAAAGCTTCAAGCTTTCAGTGATTGAAAAAAAGAAAAGGTCCTGGCCAGTTTGAAAATTTTTGTCATCGGGATCACAAAGGAGCTTCATGCTCCACTTGAATCCAGACCTGATGATTTTCTCTTCTTTGAGTTTCTATACCTCAGAAGACTAAAATTAAACATGTATAAATATGGGATGACGTGAGCACATATTTCTCACTGATCCACGAACATGCTGGAAGAGGACAACAAGTCTACAGCATTACTACATTTGCTTTCCAGAAACATGCTCTGTTTCCCCTCATAAAAACAGCAGGGAACATTTCCAAGTAACACTTAAAGTAGCACTTTTGTTTCTCCAAAAGGTCAGTGTCATGGGGAAGATTACGACAAGAGGAGATCCCTCATACTTACTCTAAAACACCTTTACACTTTACTCACACAGCGCTCAAACACACACACACACAAACAGTGTCAGTGTGTATATATACTCTGCAGGCCAGTGCAAACTCAATATGTGTGTGTGCGGTCTGTCCAGCGGCTGAAGAGAGAGTGCTAAAGTAAGTGACCTCGAGCACCTCGGCTGTTTGAACAGTCAATACACAATGATCTGTGCCGAGCGGCCGGCGCACTGGCACACTTCAGCAGCTTCATCTCAGAGAAAATGAATATGTGAGCCGTAGCTCAATGAATCACACCGGGACGCTTTTTCAGCATATATCATGAACCACTACAGCCTCTGAGAGCTGAATAAATGTTATGCACAGAAATGTTGCCCAGTAAGCAAAACCGAAAAAATATGCTTATTTAATTTTAGTTTTATATAATATAATATAATATAATATAATTTATTTAGTTTCATTATATTTTTATTATGCTTATTTAATTTTTATATAATATTAATACACTATTATTATATAGTACTATTATAATATATTTTATTTTTATTTTATAAGTTAATATAATATAATATAATATAATATAACATAACATAACATAACATAACATAACATAACATAACATAACATAATATAATATAATATAATATAATATAA
>JAHKKF010514644.1:0-21682 GCA_019740295.1 Labeo calbasu
AAAGAAAAAGAAAGAAAGTGAAAGAAAGAAAGAAAGAAAGAAAGAAAGAAAGAAAGAAAGAAAGAAAGAAAGAACGAAAAAGAAAGACAGACAGAAAGAACAAGAAAGAAAGAAAGAAAGAAAGAAAGATGATACAGAAAGAACGATACAGAATACATTACCTAAAATGTGTAACTTAGATTACGTTACTAACTACAGTTTGTGCATCTGATTTAGTAACTCTGTGTGTGTGTTTATTTCACGCAGCTAATGTGGCAGCTATGTATTATGGCTACTGTATGCTTCCTGACGGAACGTACTGCCTTGCCCCGCCGCCTCCTGGGATTGATGCCAGCCCTTATTACACCTCGATGCCCACTGGCATGATGCCGGCTCCTCCCGCATCTGGTCCTCCTCCTCCCCCTGGGACTACACCTTCATTGGATCCTCCGGCTGCAATCCCATCAGCCCCTGCTGCTGGTCCAGTCACGGTGTCAGCTCCTGCATCTGCTCCGCTCTCACATTCTGCTCCAGCCGCCCCTCCAACTTCCAGGTGTGCACCCTACTGTCTCTGCTTTCTGCAGAACTTGACGTATTTCAAAAATCCAATATTTGGCTTTATTTTTCTTTTCATCCATCAGTTCTCGACCTCCTCAAACCACCGTTGCACCGACGGTGCCGGCGGCTGCTGCCCCTGTCGCAGCCATCATCCCTCCGCCTCCCGACATCCAGCCTGTCATTGACAAACTAGCTGAGTATGTGGCCAGAAACGGGGTGAAATTCGAGAGCAGTGTGCGTGCCAAGAATGACCCGCGGTAAGCAATTATGTTCCTGCTCGTTACAGCCATCCTTCAGATACGAAAGTCTCACCGCTCCTATTAGATCACTGTAATATGTAATAACTATAAACCTCTCTCTGTGTGTATGTGTGTGTCTTCTACACCCTAAAGGTTTGACTTCCTGCAGTCCTGGCACCAGTACAACTCTTATTATGAGTTCAAAAAGCACTACTTCATGCAGAAAGAAGGCCTGAGCTTGCAGGAGGTAGTTTCATGCTATGTTGTCTTTCTTTTTTACTTTCTCCTTCCTTTCCTCTCTCTCACACACTGGTTTTTGTTCCTTTTAAATTTAACACTAACTACAGTTGCGCTGTAAGGTGACTTAAAGGAATAGGTCACCCAAAATTTTGTTTGCATTTGCGACTGAAAACTACTGCGTGTGACTACGAAAAATATTTAGGAGCACCACGTGCGACTGACCTGATCAGCATATTTGTGTTTGCGCTGAGGGATGTTTTTGCAAAGTTGAGTAATGTATCACAGACATATCTCTCAAATCCTATTATAAAAAAGTGTAGAGAGTGTAAACAAGAAATTGAAAAGTGTAGAGAGCTTCCTTGATTATAATGGAATTTTGTGAGATTGTGATGAACTAAAATGAGTGACATCTTTTAATGATTTTTAAGGGAGTTTGTAAATGAGATATTGATTTGATACAACAGTTAAATAACCAAGAAGTTAATATTAAGTGACTTACATTGTCTGGCTATAACACTATTGCCTGATTTTGCTCTATTTCATCGTCAAATTTTTTTTGAAACAAGTCACAACTGAGCCGCTGCGTATCTCCATTCAATCACAGCGGTGTTTCGTTAATGAATGAACGTGCGTTTTTAAACAAATCTAGTGAGTCAATGATTCAATTTCCCATTCATAAAGACACTCACTTGCTTTATTCCTGAATGAATCAGCCGTTCAAAGGTATCGAATGATATGATTCAGTAATTAAATCAGTGACTTACCGCCACCTACTTGCAGATTTAGTTTTTATTTTTAAAGTATCTTTTCAGTTATTTAAATCATTTAATAGTTCTGTATTTAAAATGTTATATATTTCAAAACATTAATCTCAACATGAATTTATGAATTTGATTGCACTCATGCCACCTCTGAGCCTCATTAAACACATGAAAATACACCTACAGGCCACTTTTGTGTTATTCTTTGCCACCTCTGTAGTATAAATTAATTTTGTTAATACTGATTTCATTTATTTTCCTAACTTGCTCTTATTCTGTTGTCTTAATTAGAAATTTAAAAAAGCTTAAAATACTTTTTAAAAAATGTTGACATAAAAGATTACATACTTTTAATAAAGATAGAAAAATGCCATTGCAAAGGTAAAAAAATACAAATATTACCTTGTAATGGAAAGGCACATTTTTATTCAGATTTTTTGATTGTTGATTAGAAGGTGCTCTTAATTTTGACTGTGCTCCTAAATTTTTTTTAAGTAGAAAAGTAAGCGCAGAGCTCTGCTATTCATTTAAAATATGTTTGTTACAGGAACAAGCCCTTGTCCTGTTTGAACGGCCTCTCAGCGTGCATAGGACCTTGTCTTTGTGATACTTACAAACGGTTTTGCATCTTTATGGGATGCTAATAAAACAATATGGCATATTTAGCATCTCATTAACTACTCATTTGCTTTGAGAAATTGATGTTTACCAACTTAAATAATCATGTTTCATAACCTTCAAGCTTTTTAATACTTGGTGGCTCTTCTCCAAGGCCACTTCTGCGGATTCTGCATTACTGATTCACCCCCGTATATTTCTGTTCATTAATTTCGCACATTTTCAGCTAGAGAGCCTTGATTTGACATTGCTGCATGACTGCATCAGTAGAAATATTTAAAATCATCCTTATTCGAAATGCAGTATATGGAATTTGAGAGAAATGTAGTGTTTTACCAACCGTTCAAGACGGTAACTTTCTGTGACCGATGGTTTCTTGTGTACCGGTAGGATAAAACAATTGTAATATAGATGCAAAACCCAAAATATCATCTTTCAAGAAAAAAACCTAGTTTAATGTAGACAAATAATAAGTCAGTGCAGTAGGCAGATTATCGCTTCATGGTCCTTTTTAGTAATGTAGAAGCAGTGCAATACAATACAATAATGCCATTCAGTGTAATGGTAATTCAATAAGGCAATTCAGGACAGTGTAAAGAGTGTAATATAAGGGCAATTAGTAAACAGTAGAGGTTTTGTGCAGTCAATACAGAAGCAGTTTATGCTGATCCTTTCCCCTAGTTTAACACTGACGTACTACAGAGAGAGAGAGATTCGGCAGCTGTTTTTCACCAGATATAATATAGGATGCAAAAAATGAGTTTGCTGAATTATTGATTGAATTCTAAAGAATTTTCATAGTTGACTGTTTTTTAATGTTTAGTCTTAAACTGTTCTAGTCTTAGTCCTAGAAAAGTAGTAAGGACATCAATAAAATAGTCCATGTGACATCTGTGGTTCAACATTAATTTTATTAAGCTACAAGAATACATTTTCTTGAAAAATTGTATTTAATAATTTATTCTGTTCTGTGTTAGTCTTTGACACTCGTTCACAAGTATCAGATGTAATAAAATGAATATTAAAGGGTTAGTTCATGCAGAAATTAAAATATAGCACATTATTTACTCACCCTCCAGGCATCCTAGGTGTATATGACTTCCTTCTTTCAGACGGATGCAATTGGAGTTAAAAATGATTAAAAATTATCCTGGCACTTCCAAACTTAAGAACGTCATAGGTGGATATTTCTCTTCATCAGTCCAAAACAAGTCCAATAAAGTGCATCCATCCATAATGAAAAAAAGGGCCTCACGCAGTTCCGGGGGATGAATAAAGGCCTCCTGTAGCAATTTGATGCGTTTTCTGAAACCAAAACAACAGTCACAAATTAGAAGTACGAAACGAGGATTTGTAAAAAAAAATGTCGGAGGATTTTGATATAAATCAAGAGGAGACTGGTTTTCCTTTGCTGATGTAAGGAAACTTTGCTTCCTTTGCTCCTATAAACGAATGTTGTGCAACGCAAACGTCCTACGTCATCCGCCCAGAGCTGCTTCCGTGTACAACTAGATTAAAGTGATTATTATGTTTTAGATATGAATATTTTTCTTACAAAAATAAAGCGTTCCTGTAACGAATCAATGTGTTTTTGTAGGAAAAATGTCCATATCTCTAAAACGTAATAATTACTTTAATCTAGCTTTCGCCGACTGGCCGTACCAGACGCATGACATAGGACATCGGTGTTGCATATGCACCGGTGAGTCTTTTAAAAACCAACGTTTGTTTACAGGAGCAAAAGAAGCAAACATTCCTTACTATAGGAAAGAAAAACCAGTCTCCACTTGGTTTATATCAAAATCCTCTGACATTTTCCTATACAATGCTCGTTTTGACCTTCTAATTCGTGACCGTTGTTCGTCAATTCTGCGCAACGCCATCATATTACGTCATCCGCCTAAGGCTGCTTTCAAGTATGACCAGCCGGCGCAAGCTAGATTAAAGTGATTCTTATGTTTTAAATATGGATATTTTTCTTACAAAAACACATCGATTTGCTACAGGAAACACTTTTTATTATGGATGGATTCACTTTATTGGACTTGTTTTGGACTGATGAGGAGAAACATCTGCCCATGTAATGATAAAATTTAGAAATGTAACTCCGACTGGATTCGTCTGAAAGAAGGAAGTCATATAGGATGCCTGGAGGGTGAGTAAATTATGAGATTAAAATTATTGGATTAAATTTCAATTTTTGGGTGAACTAACCCTTTAAATTTTAATCCTTGGATTTGAATGAATTTTCATAATTAGTGATTCGTTAATAATAATTAATGATTACTTGTCAATATTTCACTAGAATTTAATTAAAAATGTTTAAGAGTTTACTCGTATTTTTCTCAGTGTGTAATGTTTTCAGACAGCGTGTTTGTGTTATGAAAAGTTTAATTTAATACTGATTTATTTACCATTAATAGTTAAGTTTACGGAAAATGTTTCTTTCTCTTATTGAAACTAAAGTATGTAATTTATTATAGTTTTAAATTGGTCTCATGTGCATTTATCCAGCGGTATTAGTTTTGTGGCAGGACAATTTGTTTGTTGACCAATGAATAATTATTCACCAAATTATTTTTGGAAATCCATTTGATAAAGCCAATTGCACACTTCAGCTTTAACATCGCTGTGTGTATTCAGGCTAATCCAAGTTTATTAGTGACTGGTCTCAGTCTGTGAACAGCAAATGATGCCAGTCTTGACCGCTGACTGCCAGAAAATGACATCTTGATACATTTACCAGTCAATTAGTCATGGTGACTTGAAAAAGATGTCAAGAAGGACAGGAATAATTAGGACTGTTAATTCTCATCTTGATTTTTTTTTTTTTTTTTTTTTGGCCATATTTTCCTTTATTTGTTGTCGTGTGTATTCAGCCTCTAATGGCGTGTATGATGCTGTAAATCCATTATGCTAAAACTACTTGTTGTTTTCCCTGTCATTACTGCTTATTAACTCGCTGGTCATCCTTAATGGATTGAGAAGCAAGATCGACTTAACCGTGCAGCTGTGCATTATTGAATATAAGGAACGTTCCAGTGAATTGAATTAGAGTAAGAGGGTTTTTATGGATACATCTGCCTGTAAGTGCTTAGAGTGGCCTCTCTGTATTTCTCCCACGCATAGCACAGGCTAATACAAATTTTGTAAGCAAGTGATAGACTGACATAATGTTTATAGTAGAGGAGGCGGGATTTCTCATAATATCTGTATGGTACAACACATGCATGCTTTAAGCGATCATTGACCTGTGATCTGCTTAAGTGAATCTTATCTTAATGGATACATTCTCAACTCTAACTTGATATTACATGCGTACACAGCTGGAGTAATCAGTATGTTTTTAGGTGTATTAATGTGGCTTTATGTTTAAGAAGCACTTTTAGCCTGCAAATCAAACTGTAGAACATGGTGCTCACAATATTGAGGTCATGGGTTCAATTCCCAGGAACTGCATGAACTAATAATATGTAGACACTGAATGCAATACAAGCTGCTTCAGATAAAAGCGTCTGCCGAATGCATAGATGTAATTGTAAAGAGCTTTTTTTTTTTAAAAAAACCGTAACAGTATATGGGCCTCTGAATATTAATTACGTTTGCCCAAGGGAATTACATTACTTGCCAATAAGAAGACATTAAGTATGTGCTAATCAACTGGCGAATTAAAGAATCCTATTATTTTAAAGGTGCCTTTCATGAATATTTATTAAGTTACTTGACTGGACGCTTATGGAAGGTTGCCAAGCAACTTCTGCATGATCTAGTTAATATTCACTATACTGTAAATTCACTGGGTGTTCATACATTATGAAATAGAAAAAAGTGAAATGACTCGAAGATGTACTTGCATATATTGCATATAATGGCCAACTTAAACTCGTTTCATTAGGTGGAATATGACAAGCAGCCAATCACTGTTTGAATAGGTTATAAGTATGAGTTTTTATGATGGTGTTATAAGATTTGGTATCAGATGTCATTTGCACAAGTTTACACACATTGAGTTGAATCTAAAGCTGCTGTTTTTCCACAGTTTGTGATTATGATCAGCAGTTTGACTGAAGATACTCCTTTTCTTAATGAGACCACCGGCTGCGAGCTTTGGCTGTGTGCCTCTGTCGGTGTGTGTTTAGGTCAGAAATGTGAGGATCAGGTTCTGATGTGCGGTTTTGTGTGCGATGCACTGCTTTCATCCAGGGCTAAGCAGAGACTTTGGGAGCTCAGATGAAATCGATTCCTTTTCCGGTTGCCATGGCGTAGTCATCCCTGCAAACTCTGGCTGTTTGATAACTCAGTGTGTTTTTGAGGGTTGAACTTCTGGTTTGGTCAATTCACTTATTAATTGAGGGCTTACCTTTTATGTTCTTACTAGTGATATCAGTTGAACATGTTAATTTAGTGTGATTAATTATTTTATATTTAAATATTTTTTTTAGTAATTAATCATGCCTCATGATCCATATGTAATGTGTGACTGTTTTGTGTTATTTTTCAAAATTCAAGCCTGATTTAATTTGATTAATTAATCAGGCATATGGAATTAATTACATTTTTAAACATTTAGATTGACAGCTCTTGTACTGAACAAACTTCAGACTAGAGATGTGCAATATATAACATCTATGCTAATTTTGTGATTGTTGATTTTGACATTATCGAGTGTCACTCACTTTGCAAAAAAAAAAAAGAAAACAAAAAAAAACGTTTTGAGAGTCTAAACGCATTCACTATGTGATGAAACCCATTAGAATGCAGTTCAAGTTTAATTATAATCAAAGTTATGAAGGCAAAAATATCCCTGTATTATATATATATATATATATATATATAAAAGATATGATATCGTTACAGAATTTCACACAAGCAAGAGCAATGTTTTCAATCGCAAATGACATATTCATTTTATACAACAGTTAGTTAAAAACAATCAGCCATTTTGAATGAATCATTTGAATGAATGATTCAGTGAGTCACTCATTACTTCAAACCAATTTTATTGCTTGTCCTATGGTCAGATATATTTACTTGGCAGGGTTGTTTTACATGATGTATTTGCAAAAAGAAAAAATATGAAATATATGCTTTTAAAAAAGTCCTGAAAAGGTTTTTGTATGCTATAAAAGAACCATTTTTGGTTCATTTTAGTTCACAGTTTTTAATAGAACAATTTTTTTCTTAGTGTGAAGAACACTTCAAAAATCTACAGAACCTTTTTCACTACAATGAACCTTTTGTGGATTGTTAAGGTTCCATGGATGTCAAATATTCTTTATGGAACTGCAGATGCCAATAAAGAACATTTTTCCTCTATAAAGAACCTTTTGTGAAATGTTAAGGTTCCATGGATGGCAAGAGGTTCTTTATGGAACTGTAGGTTCCAATAAAGAACCTTTTTTTTCACTGTAATGAACCTTTTGTGGAATGTTAAATTTCCATAGATGTTAAAGGTTCTTTATGGAACTGCAGATGCCAATAAAGAACCTTTTTTCCACTTAAAAAAAAAATAAAAAATCTTTTGTGGAATGTAAATGTTCAATGGATGTAAATGGTTATTTATGGAACTGTAGATACCAACAAAGAACCTTTTTCCACTATAAAGAACCTTTTGTAAAATGTTGAGGTTCCATGGATGTCACAGGTTCTTTATGGAATGGTAGATGCCAATAAAGAATCTTTTTCCACTATAATGAACCTTTTGTGAAATGTTAAGGTTCTATGAATGTCAAAGGTTCTTCATGGAACTGTAGATGCCAATAAAGAACCATTTTTAAGAGTGTACTATCACTGTATAAGAAGAGATGTTAGATTTTCTGCCTACATGTTTCTAAATATGGAGTTTGGAAGTAATAAGGAGTGAAAGGAAATTAGAGCTTTGGAGATTAAGAAAACAGAGGAAGGAAAGTGTTTTAGTGGGAAAATTAGACCAAATGTTCCAATGTCGCAATCAACGCAACAACGCTGTGCTCACAGCAGGATCTAATGTTATTTGCTCGCCCTGCCAGTAATATTGTCTCCAGAGACAGAGCTGGGCTTCTGCTTTAGCTAATTTCCTCACTTGTTCAGAACTTTTTGGACTATAAGCTGTGCAATTTTTTTGTTGTTTATTCATTTTGAATGTCTTCCACTCTTATTTGTACTTCCAACTGGGTGGCAGTCATTCCAGCTGCCGGATGTGTTGAATTCTTCCCAACCTCTTAAAGCCTTGGCTTTGCTTTGGGTGCATAAAATTCGAAATGCATTCCCTAAATTAACTGGGTAGAGAGTTTTGGAAATCCCTTGAGCTCATTGTTGGACTGCTGGTAAGCATTGTCTGAAAGAGCGATCAAGTGGTCTCAAGAAGTATTTGGACTCTTTTAGATGCTTAAAGTAGTAGTTCATCCAAAAATGAAAGTTCTGTCATTTATTCATACTCGCGTCAGTCCAAATGTCTGTCTTTCTTTCATGGAACACAAAAGTAGGTGACTCTATTTTTGTCCATGCAGTCAAAGTAATCAAGGTTCAGTGTTGTTTGAAGCCCAGTTTTCTTCACAGTCTTTTTTTTTGTGATCAACAAAAATGTTATTTAAATTTGAAAACAGCATTAGGGTGAGAAAATTTCATTTTTAGATTTAACTCTCTTTAAATCGCTCTTAAAATGTCTGAATATCATTACATAAGATGAGCAAAGTACCAAATCAAGTCGCATATGCTATGTACCACACATTTCTTTTTTCTTTTTGAATATTTGGCCTTTTATCTTTTATGCAAAATACAAGATTATGCAAAATACAGTTTCATGGCCGATAATATTTATGACCAGTACATTTTCTCAATTCAAGGCTGCTGTCGCAGAAAGTTTTGCTCTTCCTGCATGAGTAATTTGTTTAATATCATCTTAAATTGCGCGTTTTATCACGTCATTAGAGTGAATAAGCGAACTGATGGAAAAACCGAACCATGTCTAAGCGCTGTCAGATGAAGCGAGGTTGTGGTGCATCTGCATTCATGCACACTTCTGTGCTTTCTCATTTAAATCATTTTGGGGGATTTTTATTTGCGCGGTCAGGATAGAATCCGGAGGTTCAGAGGAAGGACAGAGGAAGCCCCAAGCCTGTGAAAATCAATTTATTCTTATAACTTGTGTGCGTACCTCAAGGACACCATCCCACAACCTAATGCTTTGAGCATCATACTACACGATGGGAGTTTATGTGGTTAGTCATATTTCACTAACACCCGCTGCCTCATTAAAACCTGTGTCCCACCAAGTGCCTGAAAGGTTTTTTTATGCTTATGGGTGAATAAAAGTTACATCAAATCAATAAAAAGGACAGAAAATCCCAATCGCACGCACAGAAGAACCGCAATCGAATATCTCAACACAAACTTTTTTGCATTGCATGATATTCCTTTGTTCCTCCTCACTTATTTAAGATCCACAGAGAACACTTGGCATGATTCGCAAAGTTCAGCGTCCCTGTAAATTCATCGGTCTCCGCCAGCATTTAAACTTGATGTTCTGGGATCTTCTTCAAAGCGAGTGACATTTGGTTCAGATTTCTCCATCTCAGCAAAGTCTGGCTGCTTTAAGTCAGCTATATTTAACCACACTTCATGTGTTTTCCCCCCTTAGTATAATTTTTTTGGGAATATATGAGGGAACTTGTGTTGTAAAAAGCTTTTACAAGGCAGAATTGTGTCTGGAGACTCTCAGGGATAATGTATTGTCCTGGATGGTTCAGGCGCTTTGAATTATTTTTAAGGTCAGGCGTGGAGTTTGACCTTAAAACTGGCAGGTTCTTAAAGTCGTGATTCTTGTAATTGCGACCCAGTCTCGTATTTAAAACGGTCTGCTTTAGCCATCATCACAGTTCTTGAAGTGTTCTTTTTGAAGAGCATGTACTTATGTTTAATAGGGTCTCTTTAAACGTGGTAATGGTTGTTCTGGAGCCCATTGCCCTGTTTTATTCCTCCTTATCAGACCTCTCTCAGACAAGCTCTACATGTCAGTTCAATTAAACCAAGTCAAGTATGGCACTTAATGTATTTATCAAAGAAAAACAGAGTCTGGTAAGTATGTCAGATGATAGCGTGATGTTGTTTCTCGGCTTTCATTAAAGAAGTCCACTTCCAGAACAAAAAAGTACAGATAATGTACTCATCCAAGATGTTCATGTCTTTTTCTTCAGTCGTAAAAAAAATTATGTTTTTTGAGGAAAACATTTTAGGATTTAATGGACTGCTATGATGCCCGGAGTTTAAACTTTTAAAATGCAATTTAAATGTGGCTTCAAACGATCCCAAATGCGGTTGTAAGTGATCCCAGGAAGAACAGTCTTATCTAGCGAAACGATTGGTTATTTTCATTAAAAAAGTACAATTCAAATACTTTTTAATCTCAAATGCTCGTCTTTGTCTTGCTCTGCCTGAACTCTGTGTGTTTTGGCTCAAGACAGTTAGGGTATGTTGAAAAACTCCAATCGTATTTTCTTCCTCAACTTCAAAAATTATTTCAAAATCATCCTACATCGCTGCTGAAGTACCGACCCAGTCTTTGCAAAGTGAACATGCAAAGAAGATCAAACACCCTTAACAAAAAATGTAAAACAGCGGGACAATTTTGAAGTTGAGGGAGAACCTGAGATGCTTTTTTTTTTTCGACATACCCTAACTGTCATGAACCAGAAAAAATTGGAGTCCAGGCAGAGTAGGACGAGACGAGCATTTGAGATTAAAAAGTATTTAAATTGTATTTTATAAAATAACCGATCGTTTCGCTAGATAAGACCCTTCTTCCTCGGCTGGGATTGTTTACATCCACATTTGGGATCGTTTGAAGCCCATTTAAACTGCATTTTGGAATTTAAAACTTGGGGCACCATAGAAGTCCACTATATGGAGAGATATCCTGAAATGTTTTCCTCAAAAAACATAATTTCTTTACGACTTAAGAAAGAAAGACATGAACCTCTGGACGACTTTTTAACGAAATCTAATTATTTGATATTTCAGTCAAGATCCTCTAAGTTAAAGGAGAAGTCCACTTCCAGAACAAAGATTTACATATAATGTACTCACCCCCTTGTCATCCAAGATGTTCATGTCTTTCTTCAGTCGTAAAGAAAACATTTCAGCATTTTTCTCCATATAGTGGATTTCTATGATGCCTCGAGTTTGAACTTCCAAAATGCAGTTTAAATGTGGCTTCAAACGATCCCAGCCGAGGAAGAAGGGTCTTATCCAGTGAAACGATTGGTTGTTTTCAGAAAAATAATAGAATTTATATACTTTTTAAATCTCAAACGCTCGTCCCGTCTTACTCTGCCTGGACAGTTTTTTCCGGTTCATGACAGTTAGGGTATGTCGTAAAACTCCCATCTCATGTTCTTCCTCAACTTCAGAATTCCTATATCACTGTTTTTCCTTTTTTTTTTTTTTTTTTTTTTTTCTTTTTAAGTAGGGTGTTTGATCTTTTTTGCAAAAAGATCTTTTTTGTTCACGTTGCAGAGACTGGGTCGGTACTTCCGCAGCGAAGTAGGATGATATGAATGAAATTAACCGATCATTTCGCTAGATAAGACCCTTCTTCCTCGGCTGGGATCGTTTATAACCATGTTTGGGATCGTTTGAAGCCGCATTTAAACTGCATTTTGGAAGTTCAAACTCAGAGCACCATATCAGTCCATTATATGGAGAAAAATGCTGAAATGTTTTCCTCAAAAAACATAATTTCTTTACGACTGAAGAAAGAAAGACATGAACATCTTGGATCACAAGTGGGTGAGTACATTTTCTGTAAATTTTTGTTCTGGAAGTGAACTTCTCCTTTAAAATGAAGGAAATCAAGTAGGTTTTGTTCTTGTGTGGTGTTCTAGAACCCTGAATGTGTGGTATATTTTTAGCTTGATTTGGTGAGGTCCTTGTTAATATTTCCCTATGTAATAATCAAGGCATTTGGCTGGTCCCTCAACTTCATAAATCATCAATATTGTTTTGTGCTGCAGCTTTTGAGTTTCTCCGCAAGACATAAAAGCTGCACCGCCAACCGTTCCAGCTCTGAGGTTTTGGCACGCAGTCATGTTTAAATGAAACAGTCGGCCTTTTAGCTGCTTTTAATGAAAAGTGGAAACATTTCTCTGCAGTTCCAGACCTCTGTGTAACTGAGATTTTTTTTTTTTTTTTTTGATGTTTTTTTTCTCCCCGCTTTCTTTTTATTGCGCGTAATGGAAAGAAGCGGGTTGATATTTCATTTGTCGTAAAAAAAAAACAAAAAACATCTATATATATATGTACACATTTCATTTTCCTCACAAACATTAAAAGATGTTATTAAAAATTGGATCAGAACTCTCTTCTTTCCACAATACTACATTTCCCTCCTCCACTCTTTTTATACATTAGAAGGAATTCTGAACTGCACAGAGCTTGCTTCTTTTCTTCTTCTGCTTATTACACTGCTCTCTAGAATACTTGATTCTGACTGGCCGATCACAGCATCCTGCTGATATTTTTGTATAATGAAGACTAAACTATATATGTGCATGTTGTCCCTGGCAGCCAATTTCCTAGATAGCTAGTTTCATCTCTGTCATAACACAGTGCATTCTTTTTATGTTAAAATAATTTCAACTTAGATCAATATTTTATGTTCTTTTTATTTATTTATTTGCTTTTATTATTTATTTATAAGCAGCCATGTATTTAGCAAAATAATGAACTGTCATTTGGTCATTATCGCAAAGTAAACCCTTTCAAGGTCTTATAAAATCACACCACTTTGGGATCCAGATCAGCCTGTTGAGGTTTAATTTGCGATAATGAGTGGAGTTATCCCTTACATATAATCTTTGATATATTTTAATAAATGTGATATTCATTTTTTTATTAAATATTTTACAGATTCTCTCTACGTTCTTTCTCTGAGTTTTTGCCTCTGCCAATATTTCGTGTTTTTTTCTTAAATTAAAGTAAGGAAAATTAAAGCTTTCATTTTTAGAAGTGTTTATTTCTTACCCTCTGGCATGGTTTCTGCATTCCCTTTCATATCCAACAAACTGCTTTAAAAACATGAAAAGTGAAAGACAGGAATTATCTTTGTTGTGGTTTTTGGGCGTTGTAAGGAAAGGACATGCATTCATTGCATGTCTTCCGTACATATTTTGAAGTATGTAATTCTGAAAATTATGTTAATATACCTTTTTGTGTTTTGTTTAATCAAAAGAATTATGACTTTTTCTTTGATTAGTGGTGTTACCTGAAGGCGGCTGAAAGAAACGGAGGCTGTAATAATCTCTTCATGTTTTACTTTGGCAGATGGATGTGCGCTACTCATGTCAGTGACTTTGAGAAATGCCTTCGAGCGCCAGTATCTCAGCTACGACAGTGGCGCTTAAAGGCTGTCTGCACATTTCTAGCAGTGTGCCACTTTACAGCCCCCTCTAGGGCACTTTTTCCTCAGCTAAACCATTTTTGATCATGTGTCCCTCGCTCTTTTTTATGTACATCCAAGGCTACAGCTTTCCTTTGGTTTCTGGTGACTTACAATGCATGAAGAAGAGAATGAAATCTACAGAGTCTTGAATATAGACTACAGACAGTACGTGGAGGAGGAGTCTGACCACTCGTAGAAAAATGAATCAGAAATTGCCATGCTCAACATGGTGGGTGTAGGAAAGGATGTCATTCTTTTGTAGGAAAGAAAGCATTCCTTTAATGTCTCAACAGTCTGTTAGCTTATTGGTAAAGGCTTATTCTGATGTGTGTCACATGATCCCTCAGAAATCATTTCGATATGATGATTTGATGTTCAAGACGCACTGAAACGCATTAATAAATAAGAATAAATAAGCTTTGAAGGGGTCATCGGATGCAAACTTCACTTTTGCATGTTGTTTGAACATTAATGTGTGTTGGCAGTGTATGTACAAATCTGCCCTATAATGATAAAAATCCGTGCAGTGGTTTTTAATTAATCTGTAAAAATAATATCCCCTTTTTCAAATCGAGCCATTCTCATGCCGACAGAGGCCACTCCCACAGTAGTTGATTGACATGAGCATCTTACCTCAGATCAGCTGTAACAGTCCGACCTCCATTGTTTTGATTCCGGAGCAGGAATGTAAGTTAGACAAGATTATCACCGATTTATTTATGGTAGGAAATGTACAAAATATCTTCATGGAATATGTTCTTTACTTGCAACATGCTCACTTCTTATCTTGTCCTATCTCAAGTCTCACCTAGTTCACTTAAGGACCAACTAAGGTGCCTGGGTATCTGCTTTCTGTCAAGTCCCGAGACTCATGTATTCTCTCATACCTACTTTAAAAGCACAGCCTGTAATTACTGCAACTGGCAGGCCATTAGCGGCGGTGCAAGAACAAACAGCAGCTCTTCCTGTTCACTTCTGTGGTGATTAAGCAGGCATATTTGCAAACCCCAACCTCTGTTTTAAGCCTATGAGCCGAGTCTTTGTCTTTGAGCGTCCGCTTCATCAATTATAGATCTTATCTGTAATTAGAGTCTCTCTGTCAATCCTAGCATTTTGTACTTTGTATCCTCCTTTATTATGTCTGTTGTAATTGTAAAGAAAATTATCCAGTGTGTTTAATCGAAGCCTTGATGATTGTAGTCTTACAGTATGAGCGCCCCAGTGTTTCTGCGGTTATTTTCGAAATAATTATTTTGTCTTATTCCTCAGTTTATAAAAATTACAGACGGGTCACAATGGATGACTCATTTAAAAAACAACACTTTAAAGTGCAAACACCTAGAATTTAATTTCATTTTATTTTTTATAGCTTTTATTAATCTTGGTTAATGTTAATTTATAAATACACTTATTCATTGCTAATCCATAATACATTGTCAAATGGTAATTTATACAACTTGAAAGGTTAATAATGTATTACATGTAAAAGAAATGAAGGTTTTTGAGGAATACATTCCAGGATTTTTCTCCATGTAGTGGACTTTAATGGGGATCAATGGGTTGAAGGTCCAAATTGTAGTTTCAGTGCAGCTTCAAAGGGCTGTACACGATCCCAGCCGAGGAATAAGGATCTTATCTAGCAAAACGATCGGCCATTTTCTAAAAAAAATAAAAATGTATATACTTTTTTTTTTTTTTTTTAACCACAAATGCTCATCTTGCACTAGCTGAATGCATCAAGTAATCACGTTGGAAAGGTCATGTACTGACCCAGTATTTACAATGTGCACACAATGGTATTGGACAATTTTGAAGCTGGAGGACAGTTTTTCGCTCTACCATTTTGAACTGAAGTGCACAGATGAAAGACTAACCGCGCATGACCTTTTCAACGTGATTACGTAATGCATGAAGCTGTCCTTAAACCCTCTGTTGGCCCATGGACCTCCACTGAAAATGTCTTGTCCCATAGTCTTCCATTGTGAATACCTTGCCCTGTAGATTTCCACTGTAAATGCCTTGCCCTGTGGACTTCCATTCTAAATGTATTGTCCCCTAGACTTCCATTTTAAATGCCTTGTCCCATTGACTTTCACTGTAAATGCCTTGCTGCATAGATGTCCATTGTAAATGCCTTGCCTCATAGATATCTATTGTGAATGCTTTGCCCCTTTGACTTCTTCTGTAAATGCCTTACTCCATAGACTTCAGTTGTAATTGCATGGCTGTAGACATCTTTTTTGTTTCACGTACAAATTGAGGCATTCATTGAAGGTCTCGCTCTCCTCAGTTACCATTTTTCGTTTCACAGTTGTCCTTACCACATCTACAAATGTTTTATCTAACTTCATAGTCCAGTTAGCTCCGCCCTTGCAGCTTGAGAGCCATTGTTCCTGATTTGTTCCTGTGTGCCTTTGCTTGGTCTTCAGCACTTCAGCTCGCCTTTGAAGAGGTTAAAGAGCCAAAGAGTGCTTCAGTCACCCTGCTTTCTTTGTTTGCCGTCTTTCATTGTGTTCTGCTCTGGGGAAGTGAACCTCAGTTGCACCTCTCCTCTCTCACCCTTCCATCCCTTGTTATTCCAATTTGTTTTGTCGTTTTTTTAGCCATTGTTGTAGTGCCCTGCTTTTCCGTGAGGAGAACAGGAACACTCTGACAGGGCTGCAGTGGATTCGTCAGATAGCCGTCCCCAGTCGTCCTCGGGCCATTGCGTTGATGGCTTGATTAGTGGAAATAATCAAACTGTACACAAGGCCTCCAACAGCTCATTTAAACTGATTAATTAAGAGAACAGAGGCAGCATCACTAAATATGTCACCAGTTTCTTCAAAGCAGTTTTCTGATTTGTTGTCTTCCTCTATCTGGAACACACTTTTGTTTTACTTTTGACTTTTCGGAGTAAGAAACCTACTTTTGTCATGTTGTTTTTGTTGTCACTTTTTGTGCTCTCTGCCACCTGAACTTTTAGAGATCCTTACATGTTGTTACGAAAGTGGTTTTGCCGCTACTCAGAAAAAAGTCTGTTTTGTGAAAATTGTACTTGAAGTATAAGATACGCTGGAGTTTTCAGTCTGTTTGACATCAAAG
The DNA here is from genome assembly GCA_019740295.1 of Labeo calbasu. Lineage (NCBI taxonomy): Eukaryota > Metazoa > Chordata > Actinopteri > Cypriniformes > Cyprinidae > Labeo > Labeo calbasu. The sequence continues at coordinate 16,896 of JAHKKF010514644.1, forward strand.
TTCAGTTCGGTTTGCATTGAAGTTACTTTTCGAGTTAGAATGTGAGAAACCTCACTGAGGATTCGATTTGAAAAACATTCCTATTTTAATTTGCCCAAGTAAACTGTTATTGATGATGTACTGATGATGACCACAGCTACAGGGCATCAGTCACACAGCACTAAAACCTTTCCTGTTGCTGCTGCTTACTGAAGAAAAAGCTTTAGGTGAACAGCTAGCATTCTTTGCATCTTTGATAGCCATTTGCTTTTGCAAACATACATACACATGCAATTTGACACAACAGATTTTAACATAATTGTATGATGTTCGTTCGGATTTTTCAGCTTATGATATGGAATGCAATGTACTGCAGATGAAATTTTGAAGCATCTTCAAATAAGATGAGATAAAATAACGTTGTTGCTCAAACATTTATTATTACTTATTATGCTTAGGCACCTATTGTTTACGTATTCTTTCTTCTTTTTCTTCTTTTCCTCCTCCTTCCGCTCCAGGAGTCAATGGTAGCCCCTAGAACCGCTTGCGGGAAAGTTATAAAATTTGGCACACAGATAGCGGACAGTCTCAATATTAACCATAGCAAATTTGGAATCTTTATCTCAAACTCTCTAGTCCCACCAATAGGCCAAAATTTGCACTTATGTTTCTGCTAAGGTTCTAGAAGCAAAGTTCTTTTTTCCTCTGATTCCTTGGCTCATGCCGAGTCAAATGCTTACCAAAATTTTAAATTCTACAGGTCAAGTTTTCGGTTGTCTGATTTTTACCAAAATTGGCTCGGATCATATTCAGACAAAGCTGGCAAAAAGTTATAATTTTCGGAAAGCGTGTTAACGAATTTGACAAAATTCACTCAAAAATGGACATGAGACTATATCTTCGCAATGCTTTAGCAGTTTCGAACCAAACTTGGTACATGCTATACCAAGCATGACCTGAGGGCATGTGAGTTATTTCAGCACAGCATTTTTGTTTATAATTTCTGAACAGTTTGGCCAAAATTGTAAGTGATCTCGTTAGATTCATACAAAAATCAAACAATACTTAATTGTCCTATGTCAGCCATTTTGAGTGTGGACCATTTTGAATTTTGTAGTAAAATTTTGTATTTTTCAAACATTTTAGTGTATTGTTATGAATCTTATAGAACCGCTTGTGGGAAAGTTATGAAATTCGGCACACGGATAGAGGACAGTCTCATCGTTAACCACAGCAAAGTTGGAGTCTCTAACTTAAACTGTGTAGCACCATCAACAGGCCAAATTTGCACTTTTGTTTCTGCTAATAGCTTTTGAACCGTAAGGTGTAAAAGCATAAATTTTTTCTGTGATTCCTTGGTTCATGCAGGTCGAATGCATACCAGAATTTACATTTCTACAATCAAGATTTTTCGCAATGTTAAATTTTCTGAAAAATCTACTTTTTCAAATTCGTCCTAGACTGGGGAACCTCAAATCTGCCCCATGAGATCCACTTTCCTGCAGAGTTTAGCTCTAACCCTAATCAAACATGCCTAAACATGCTAATTGATGTCTTCAAGATCATTACAACATCACAAGTAGGTGTGTTTGGTCAGGTTTGAAGCTAAACTCTGCAGTGCATTGACCCTGTTCTAGACGGTTTGTCCAATTTTCACCAAAATTGGCTTAGATCATCTTCTGAGCATTCTGGCTAAAAGTTATCAAAAGCTTTTTGATATCCCAAACAGTTTTCGTAAAGCGTGTTAATGACTTTGACAAAGTTTGTTCAATGAGGCTATATCTCCGTAACGCTTTAGTGGATTCTGACCAAACTTGGTATGTGTTATAACAAGCATGACCTCAGGGCACATAAGTAGTTTTGGCACAGCACCACCTACTGGTCAAAAGATATTACAAAAATTGTCTTTTGTGCTTGGTAGTTGATACTGTTTTGAATGGTGGTATTATATGGTTTTTCTTTTGCTGTTTTTATTTTTGCTATTTATATGCCCCATTTTTTTTAAAACATCACCTTCTTTCTAATTGCAGTGAAAACTAAAAAATCTAAACTTAAAAATAAAAAAGACTTATTATAAAAGCTTTGCCTTCTTGCTTTCAACAATTGTCTTTTTAGTTTGTTCACTTATCACTGTGTAAAAACATTTCCCCTTGTTTACCGTTCCTGTTGTTTAACAGCAACTTTATTTTAAGATAAACAATTGAATTTCATGTCAACCTTCAGTTGCCTTTGTTCAGATTTTTATCTTGCAATCCAGCACCAAATGGAAAAAAACAAGAGCAAATAATATATTCCATTTTAGATGCCTTTCCTTTGTATTGTTACCTAGCTACAGAGCTAAACAGCTGTCAAACTGTGTAGATGATGCAACCACACCACTGTTCAGTGATTACAAAGTGAAAAGGAATCTGTGGTGTCAGGGGATTGGGGCTAAAATGCGAACTCGCAAATGTGAAAATATTCTGAGATGTAAATTGTGTGAGGAATTTGTCTGATTTAACAAGATCACTAAAGAGTGTATTTGATTATGGGAGGATCATTTTTTCTTAGAGATGATGGCAGAATCATATTTCCAGTGACATCACATCTCTTCGTAAGCCTTCATGAGTGACACCTACCATGATACTCTAAATTTTAGCATGCTAACTCTCCCATAGTCACATTGCTCATCCGTGTTTTGCTATTATAGAGCTACTTCCACATGCCATGGTCCATCAGCGTGCGTTTCTTCTGCTGACTTTACCCATAAACAGGATTAAGGGATTACTGCCTTTATATGAGAGGATGAAGACATTCTGTATGGCACCATCTCTACAGGGGAGAATGTGTTTAAAGAAACCCAAGGCTGAAGAAGTAGTGTTGCTCACAGGGGGAGACTATAGAACAACCCTTGATTTGTTATTAATGTTCATATGATATTAATTCGGTGATTTAAGTAGACAGCAAAGGTTTTTAACGAAGGACTGTCTGGAAACCAAAGCACACTGAAGTTCTCATTTTGAAAGCAGAGCAAACAGGCGGAAATAAATGGACTGCATAGGAGAGAGCTTGGAATTCACAGCGGTTTTATTCTTTATGTAGGAGTAGACATGGGAATTGTAAGGATTTGAATGATTCTGCAGTATTTATATACTAATCAGAATGGAATGACATGTGAGTCAGTAAGATTGAGGGTTATTTGTTTTTGTTTTCTTTTCCCCTTTTTACCAATTATTTAAAAAAAAATGTCTGCATTCTTTCATGCACTGCACACTGATTTAATTTTTTTACTTAAGATATTTAAAAAAAAAAAAAGGCTACACTGAAACATTCACTGTCCCCACAGTGTCTCTCTTCCCCACACAGTGTCTCTCTTCACTTTTTTATCGAGTGTCTGGTCACAGATCCAATCTCCTGCTTTAATTCCTTCATCTTGTCTTTCATCTTTGGGGCGAGAGATTTCTAACTGGGTTTAATGTCCTCCTGACCCTTCATCTTACCCAGGGCTGTAGTGAGGATCTACAGACACTTCTTTAATAGAGCTGTAAAATATTGAAAACTTCCATTAGGGACACTAAACTTTCAGTATCTCTTTTTCGTTCTCTCACTCGTTTTTTTCTTGTTACATAAAAAGCCGGCAGTGAGATTACGTGGGATTATCACAGCGTGTGTGATTCTCTTTATTATTAGTGGCTATGCCCATTAGCGTACAGCGGTGTAGAATATTCATTTGTACTCTTCCGCTGACTCAGACAAAAGAATAAAGCACAAAGATTTGGGTCAGTGTAAGGAAAACAACATCTCATTAGTGTGGAAACACTGTACCTCATTAATGAGTTTTTCACCACCCCACTGTATGGAGGACAGTCTTCCTCATTTATTGAGGTGGAGCTGGACGTTTTTGAGCATGCAGTCTGCTGGCAGATGGTTGATAAATGAGCATCAGGCATGCATTGCTCTTACGCTGCATGACCGTGAAGGATCATTCCTTGCTTTTCTTCACTGCAGAACGTTCCTGAGATTATACTCATCTATCAGTGTAGCTCCCAGAGTAATACTCAGACTCTGCCTCTCATCCTAATAGAGCTCAGACCAAAACGCATATCACAAGTGGGAAATGCTTGTTTTTATTTTGCTTTGTAAAGGTGAAGTAATTTCTGTGGCATAAAACATAAATACAAAAATAATTATTGTTTCCAAACAAAGCTTAATTTTAGTTGTTTCTGCATAGTCATCTTTTTCTCCTATGGAATAGATATAAATATGTAAAATAGAAGGAAGTAAGGAAGGAATGTAAAAAGAAAGGAGGGTAGGTAAGTAAAATGGAAGGAAGGAGGAAGAAGGAAAGAAGAATAAATACGAAGGAAGAATAAGGTAAAATGGGAGGAAAGAAAAAAGGAAGAAAGGAATGTAAAATGGAAGGAAGGAAGGAAGAATAAGTTAAAATGGGAAGAAGGAAAGAATAATAAGGTAAAATGGAAGGAAGGAAGAATAAGGTAAAACGGAAGGAAGAATAGGGCAATATGGAAGGAAAGAAGGAAGGAAGGAAGAAAGAGTCTGGTAAAACGGAAGGAAATAAAGAAAGTAAAGAAATGTAAAATTGAATAAAGTAAAGAATGGAAGGTAAGTAGGTAAAATGGAAGGTATGTAGGATGTAAGGAAGGAAGCAAGGAAGAGGTAAAATGGAAGGAAGGACGCAATGAGGTAAAATGGGATAAAAGAAGAATAAGGTAAAATGGAAAGAAGGAAGGAAGGATAGAAGGAAGGAAGAATAAATGGAAGGAAGGAAGGAATAATACTGTGAAATGGAAGGAAGGAAGGAAAGAAGA
>JAHKKF010514647.1:0-33086 GCA_019740295.1 Labeo calbasu
TTGAATCCATGAGTCTGATATTCAAGTACTTTCAAGAAGCGTGGGAACCCTGTATGTACATATAAATACAAACACATTCATGTATATATTTCAGAAATATTTACAAGTATATGCATTTAATATAATTTTTATATAATTTATATTATATACAAATAAAAATATTTTGTACATAAATAACATTTCTCTTTGTGTTTATTTTATATATACATAATAATTACACACAGTACGCACACATGTTAGGCAAACTCAGACTTTTATTTTGTATGCGATTAATCGTTTGACAGTCCTAAAATATATACACTGCCATTCAAAAGTTTGGAATCAGTAAGATTTTTAATGTTTTTTAAAGAACACTTATGCTAATCAAATGTCCATTTATTTGATCAAAAATAATACAGAAAAAAGGTAATATTATGAATAATTATTGCAATTTAAAATAATAGTTTTTTTGTTTTAATACATTTTAAAATATAATTTATTCCTGTGATGCAAAGCTGAAATTTCAGCATAATTACTCCAGTCTTCAGTGTCACACGATTCTTCAGAAATCATTCTAATATGTTAATTTATTATCAGTGCTGGATACAGTCGTCCTGCTTTAATATTTTTTTTGGAACCTGCGATACTTTTTTCAGGATTCTTTGATGAATAAAAAGTTAAAAAGTACAGCATTTAGTCAAAATGGAAATCTTTTCTAACAATATAATAAGTCTTTTCTGTCACTTTTTATTAACTGAACATGTACTTGCTGAATAAAAGTATTAATTTCTTTCAAAAAAAGAAAGAAATGTTCTGACCCCAACCTTTGAACAGTAGGGTTAGTGTTAGAAAAGATTTCTATTTTAAATAAAAGCTGTTCTTTTTAACGTTTTATTCATCAAATAATCCTGAAAAAGGCATCACAGGTTGCAAAAAAATATTAAGCAGGACAACTGTCTCTAACATTGATAATAAATCAGCATATTACAATGATTTCTGAAGGATCATGTGACACTGAAGACTGGAGCAATGATGAAGTTGCACCACAGGAATAAATTCTGTTTTAAAGTATATTTAAAAAGAAAACCACTATTTTAAATTGCAATAATATTTCACAATATTACTGTTTTTGCTATATTTTGAATCCAATAAATGCACCCTTGATGAGCATAATAAACACTTCTATAAAAGAGTAAAAATCTTGCTGTTCCCAAATGTTTGAATGCACATACTGATGAATTAACTTTAAAATAATTTACCTTTTGTTGTCTCGCTCTCTCGTATTAAGAACGTCCCTCTAGGATTGTTCTGCGCTAACAATTGTCGTTCCGCATCCTTCCGGCCCATCTTCCCAAAATACCACCTGCATGAACAAACACCAATAATACTGTAAAGCTTGCATATGATGTCACTGTAAATTCCTGAAATGGCATGTTCACATGTAACTCACTCCTCAGCTTGTATGGAGTCCACAGGGGCCACATAGTTACTAGGAATGTACCCGGACTTCCCTGTGTCCAAAGAACGAGCCTCCCACCAGTCGCCCTCGCTGTGGAGGTTCAGAGAAAGAAATATCAAAAAGTGGTACAAAAACAGATGAGGGTAAAGGAAATGAGACAGAAAGATGGACAAGGGGAACAAAAGAGGAAGATGTGTCTGGTATTTGTGGTTTATTTGTAGTTTTAAAAGACTGTGTGAATCTTATTTTAACTGTCCTGCTTTGAACTCACGTATTGTTGATAATATGGAACTTTTCTCCTTTCTGGAAGCTCAGGTCATCCTCCGTACGGGCATCATAGTCATAAAGGGCTATAAAGAGCGTTACGCCACCTGAACAAACACGCAAACGCACTTGGTTTAAAGGAAGTAGCGCTTTCATTCACTCTGACATAATAAACCACACTGAAAAATCACACCTCAACACACACTTTTACACACCTGTGATGTTGGCTGGGCGGGACGGGGTGGGAATTGATGAGGGGCCAGAATTTGAAAAATCATTAAAGTTCGGTATCAGCCCAGAATTAAAAGTGGGATCGGCGATGTAACGGGAGGTTTCTGATGCCTGGGTCCCATTGTCACACGAGTTGGGATTCGACACAGTTTTACTGGCCTTCCTCTGCTTACAGCAAGCACAGCCCATAATATTCGATATTTTCAAAGCACACAGCTCATCACCCTGGAAACAGAGCTTCTTCCCATAGAAACAAGACAAGGGATAAATTAGATACAGTCGTATCTAGTACGTTACTTGATATTTAATGCATTGAATGGTTTTAAGGTGTGGCATTTTGGGGAAAAGAAAAAAACCTAATTGTGGTTTTTCTAAAAAAAGCTTTTGATTATGATTAAAAATGTGATTAAAAATGTTGACCCAACATTTTGTGGTTACATATCAGTAATAATAACAAAAATAATTATTCTCCTTATTTTCATTAAATACAAGTATTAAATACAGTTGAAGTCAAATGTTTACATACACCTTGCAGAATCTGCAAAATGTTCATTATATTACCAAATAAGAGGGATCATACAAAATGCATGTTATCTTTTATTTTGTACTGACCTGAATAAGATTTTTCACATAAAAGATGATTACATATAGTCCATAAGAGAAAATAATTTATAAAAATGACCATGTTCAAAAGTTTACATACACTTGATTCTTAATCCGGTACTGTTACCTGAATGATCCACAGCTGTTTTTTTGTTTTGTTTATGAGTCCCTTGTTTGTTCTGAAGAGTTAAACTGCCTGCTGTTCTTCAGAAAAATCCTTCAGGTCCCACAAATTCTTTAGTTTTTCAGCATTTTTGTGTATTTGAACCCTTTCCAGCAATGACTGTATGATTTTGAGATCCATATTTTCACACTGAGGAAAACTCATATGCAAATATTACAGAAGATTCAAACGCTCACTGATGCTTCAGAAGGAAAAACGATGCATTAAGAGCTGGGGGTGAAAACTTTTGAACGCCATGACAATCCATACATTTTTCTTATTTTAAGTGAAATTTACCCTGATCTTCAAAATCCAAAAAAAATATATATATATATATTTTTTACCCCCCCAGCTCTGAATGCATAGTTTTTCGTTCTGGAACATCAGTGAGCTTTTGAACCTTATGTAATATTTGCATATGAGTCCCTCAGTTGTCCTCAGTGCGAAAAGATGGATCTCAAAATCACACAGTCATTGTTGGAAAGGGTTCAAATACACAAAAATGCTGAAAAACCAAAGAATCTGCGTGACCTAAAAGACTTTTCTAAAGAACAGCTGTTCGGAACAAACAAGGGACTCGTGAACAACTATCACTAAACAACAACAACAAAAAAAGCTATGGATCATTCAGGTAACAACACAGTTTTAAGAATCAAAGGGATGAAAACTTTTGCACTATGTGGACTATATTTTATGTGAAATATCTTATTGAGGTCAGTACTAAATAATAACATGCATTTTGTATGGTCCCTCTTATTTTTTGGTAAAATAATAATTAACATTTTTCAGATTCTGCAAGGTGTATGTGAACTTTTGACTTCAACTGTGAGTTAAATAAGCATTAAACTACTATTATAATACAAATATTTCACTGTAAAATAAAAAAATTAATATTTAATAATAATAATAATAATAATAATAATAACAATAATAGTAATTTTTTTTAATAACTGCAGCATTAAAATACTAATTAAAATACTTTTAATTTCTTTGCTTTCACACATTTTTTCAAACCATCAAGCTTTTATGTTTGTGGAAAATCATAGTGAGACCTTAAAGCTTCTCTTTTGTTGACAATAGCTGGTTCATAAGCACTTCTCATAATGAGTTTAGGAAGATGGTTGGTGCATGCAGTATTACCAAATTTGTGTGGATCAACATTTACTGCAAAGCAAACCTCTAAGACACTAAAGAAACATCATGAGCTTACGTGTAAAACAGCACTGTGTCACTGTGAACCACACAGTACACGTATTTACTTAATTTGCGATTTGATAACCACAAGTCACGTCGCGATTTTAGTTTTACTTTTAATCGTGAAGCCCTAGCTGAAGTGTTTGAACTGATTTTGGGGGTCTCTGTATGATGATGATGTTTACGGTTTGTCATGAAATATTGAAAAGTTTTTCTACTACGTTTCTCTCAGTGGTCAGTGTGTATGTGTAGTGAATGAATTGTGGGAGTTTAAGTCACTGGGATTCGGCCCTCACCAGATCCTCACATCAGCTTTCCATATACACCATCTTCCTGGGTACAAAGAGAAGGATGGAGAGAGGAAGAAAAGAAAGACACAATGCATTTTTATAAGTAACAGAAATTAAGAAAGTGAAATTACTTCATATTTTGTAACTTAACACTTTTTCGCGTTACTTCCTCTTGCTTTCCTGTCTAAAGAAAGGGAAGTTCTCTGTTAAAAATCCCCTTGAAAATCTACATATGTGCGCAATGTCCACTCTTTCAATGTATAAAGCTATGTCCTGTATTTCTATCTAACTGACCATCAGTGGATCAACAGGATGCCAGTTTTGTGAGCGTTTCCTGTCCGGCCCACTAAAGCCTCCCCCTCATTTCCTGCTGAGAGGGGAGAGGGTCCAGCTGCAAAGGGGCAACACATTAACAAAACATACTGCTCCACCCCTCGGACAATCTGTCCAATCTATGCTTTTCTCTCTGCCTCGTAAAAATATTCCAAACTTACTCTAAGATACACATAAACATCCCTTTAGAAGATATCACAATGCACACACACACACTTCAACAATTATCACAAGCTTTTCTTTTCAGTAGGTGTGTATCATTTTGGCTGGAGAAAACAATACAGGACTGTTCACCACCCATGGTTATTGTTTCCATTTTTATCATGTCTCTTCAAGAATTTCCCATGATTCCATAAGCCTGGTGTCCTATTCATATCTTCAGCGTATCTACATTCAGAATTACAATGAATAAATTATAAGCAATGATACAAAACACATCAAATAAAAACAACGGCTTGTGCTCATATCTTACTTTCTGTTCAGACAATCATGTGTAATTCAATCTGCACTCATAGAAAAAGTCCTGATCACTTTTTAAATTCAATGCTTGTTGAAAAGGACTGAACAAACAATGGTCTCATTAAACAGCCGACCACGAAAGAGGATAGTTATTGACACAAGTGAATAAAAGCAAACAAGTATATGTTTAAGTAATGAAAACCAGCTCCTGTTTAGTTTTCTTTAGGTTTTGAAAACTGGAAATACAGGGAAAGCAGGTTGGGGAAGAGAAACAAGCAAAGTTTCAGAGACTGCATCAAGCGTAGAAAACAAACAAAAAAAAAAAAAATCATAACATGCTAAACGTGTGTATTTGCCATCAGGTCAAGTTTTAAAGCACTTTTTGCTAAAGCGATGCACTTTAAGGTGATCACTTCCATCTTTTGCCCCCCCCTCTTTTTAAAGACTTTGTACGGCCTTTTTAGCATGGCGGTAAATTGCTCAAAGTTGTCTCTGTCAAGAGTTTAGGAGACTTAAAGGAATAGTTCACCCAAAAATTTTAATTCTGTTACTAATTATTCATCCTCATGTCGTTCCAAACCCATAAGACCTTCATTTATCTTAGAAGCACAAATGAAGATATTTTTGATCAAATCCGAGAGCTTTCTGACCCTGCATACACAGCAATGCAATTAATTACTCATCCTCATGTCGTTCCAAACCCGTAAGACCTTCGTTCATCTTCGGAGCACAAATGAAGATATTTTTGATGAAATCCGAGAGCTTTCTGACCCTGCATAGACAGCAATGCAATTGACCGTTCACAAACAGCTTGACCAACAGTTATGACAAATCTTAACACCGAATCCATCATTTTGTCTGACAAACAAATCAGACAGGAGAGATGATTAACTTAAGTGGACTTAAATTTGAAAAATTTTATTTCCACGGTTTAAATAAAATAAGTTCTAATGTTCATTCATGTTATTTTTGTGCTTTAAAGAAGAAAAGACGATCGTTTTGTGTGTCATTGATCTGTCACAACACATTAAAGAGCCACAAAATGGTATTTACTGTTTGAATTTCTTAAAAAAAAAAAAGACATTTTAAAGCCGAGGCCTTGTTTTATACCAGAAGTAACCTGCTCTGTCTTGTCTGTCGGCATGTTGTTAGTTTCCTCTTTGTCCCGTGATGTATTTTTCACTGTGTGAAAACATGATGTGTGGTTTCGGACATAGCAACTAAGCAGGGCTGTTTTTTGCGAAGGGTCAATTGACATGTTCAAGTTTAAAAAAGTTTGATAAAATAGACATCAGTGGTTCAACCGTAATGTTATGAAGCTACAAAGACACTTTTTGTGCACAAAGAAAACAAAAATAACCACTTTATGCAATAATTTATTCTCTTCCCTGCCAGTCTTCGATGCACATTCATGGGGTTGAAGACAGTTTGAACCACTGATGTCCTTACTACCTTTCTGGGCCTTGAACGTGGTACACTCTTAAAAATAAAGGTGCTTTAAAAGGTTCTTCACAGCAATGCCATAGAAGAACCATTTTTGGTTAAACAAAGAACCATTCAGTCAAAGGTTCTTTAAGGAACCATCTCTTTCTTACCTTTTTATAATCTGAAGAAGAACCAAAGTTGACTGATGTTAGTTGTTCGTCAGATGTTAAAGGTTCTTTATGGAACCATTTAAACAAAAAAGGTTCTTCTATGGTATCGTGAAGCACCTTTATTTTTTATAAATGTAGTTGCGTTGCTGTCTATGCAGGGTTAGAAAGCTCTTCGATTTCATCAAAAATATCTTCATTTGTGCTTGGAAGATGAACAAAGGTCTTAGACGTGTGGAACGACATGAGGGTGAGTAATGTACCCGTACCCTTAAAAGTTGCAAAGAAGAAGGTACTAATACACCCATTTTAGAGGTAGATAAGGTACAGAGCTAAGTACTGCCTCAGGAATATAATTTTACCTCATACCACTGTGAGCATTAGTGGCAGCTATTTACCACAGTAGCTAGGCAAAGGTTAAAGAGAACCCATTATCTTACTGAAACATTTTTTTCTTTACCACCAAACCACAAAAAAATAGCACTTGTGCTTATCTGCCACAGGTGCATAATTACACATCCAAAGAAAGCGATATGCTCTCCAAAGGCTGAGACGAGCAGCTAGAAGTAATGCACAATAATATGTGTGACACAGAGTATGAAAAGATGCAAATTACGTGTCATCAATAGGTCAGTGGTTCATTTCCACAAGTCAGATTGGTTTCATTCCAATTGGAATCTGCACTATACATAATCTACTTAGGTTTAACATTCACTTTTTAGCAAATTGAGCATGGGTACGCACCAAAACCTCTAGTGTGAAGCTGGCCTTTATTGCAAAGTTTGGTATCTTCTGAGCTCTCTTCTAAATATTATCAGAGATGTTGGGGTCTTTTCCTCAGAAGAAATGTCTGAGAAGGACTTTAGCAAAAGTCCCAAATTACTCCGTTCAATATAAGTGCTGTTTCAGAGAAACAGTTGTGATTTAAAAAAAGAGGAAGCCAAATAGTACATCTCTAAGGCTTGCTGTACAATTCACTCTTTTCAATGGAAGCCATTTTAACAGAAGCGAAGAGATGGCTCTACTTTCGGTGTTTAAATATATTCTAGGCCTGCGAACATAGACACCACACTTTTTTTTCTAAAGGAGGTTTGACACATAACACATGCACCAACACCATCAGTCACACAACAACGAAAAAAAATTTAATGTAGTGACTAAGTCTTGTAATCCAACAACAACAAAAACGCAATGCTACAGTTGAAAACGAAGGCATTTAAAAACTTTTCAAAGTCTTTTAAACACACAGTACAGCCCAAAGCCCATAATCATCAAAAGTTATTTTAGGTACGTGGATGAAAAAAGATATAACTACAAAATAAACTACACACAGAATTGAAGATGACTGATCAAACAATAAGTCTCTAAGATGTTCTAGACTTGGAAGGTTATGAGAACTTAAATAATGCAAAAGAACCCAGGGCTGCAAACTGGCAAGCTCAATATGTGTCAAACTGTCAGAGTCCTCTCACATTCTCACCAACCATAGCATTTACAGCTGTCGATAAGAGGAAGTTGCATTTGAGGGTTTGAGGGCTTACCAACAGCAAATGCAGAAGACCATCTAAGTCTGTCACTAGAACAAAGCACATAATCAGATCACAACTTAAATTCACGTTGTGTAATGAGTGTTGCATCACCTTTCTGAATTCTAGATGGAGCGAGATGCTTCACCTATAGGGCGACAGCTCACTACGATTATACCTGCATAGGAAAGTAAAGGAAAGATGGTGAGAAGCTGCTGCTGGACAAAGATGTTTAGCAGTTATGAAGGCTACTGTAAATGCTGAAATTCAGTTCCACCCTCTCACACTGACACCTTGCAACATACTGGTTGATAATTTAGTCACAAACACTTGGACACACCTTTCCTGAGAAGTTTTCAGTGGATAAGATAGCTCTCTTTCTCTTTCTTGATTAATTTTTTATCAAAGAAAAACAAAAACGTCAAACAAAGATGCTGAAAGTGTATGTGTTGCAGCTTGACCAATGCATAATACACACTACCAGTCAAAAGTTTTGGAACAGTAAAATTTTTTATGCTTTTTAAAGAAGTCTCTTCTGCATACTCTTTAAAATAACTGTTTTCTATTTGAAAACATTTTAAAATTGTATTTATCCCTGTGATTTCAAAGCTGAATTTTTTTGCATCATTACTCCAGTCACACAATCCTTTAGAAGTCATTCTAATATTCTGATTTGCAGCTCAAAAAACATCAAAAATGAATTTAAATGCGTCCTTGCTTTTTTTTCAGATAAATGCTGATCTTTGGATCTTTCTATTCATCAAAGAATACAGAAAAAAAAGCACTCAACTGTTTTAAATATTGATAATAATAATAATTATAATTATAATTATAATGATTATAATAATAATCAGCATATTAGAATGATTTCTGAAGGATCATGTAACAAAGACTGGAGTAACAATGCTGAAAATTTAGCTTTGATCACAGGAATAAATTACATTTTAAAATATATTCAAATAGAAAATGGTTATTTTAAATAGCAAAAATACTTTAAAATTGTAGCTGATAACACAAAGTATAATTTGTTCATATCAGTCGATATAGGATGTTCAACTTAACACGCTCATTTCCTATATTTTGACATTATCTTTAGATTATCTTTGCCGTTAAACACCCTTAAGGTTAAACGCTACACAATGTAAACGTTCAAAATGAATGTCCAATTTTCATACTGTACATTATAAACATGTCTGAATTAACTTAAAATTATGTAATTGATGTTTTAGACAACATATCAAAGGTTTTATTATCAACTATTCTTATATCTGTAATATAAATAATTACTGGCATTCTGGAAAAACTTTTTTTGTCTTTTTTGTCAGTGCCTCTAAGCAAAAACAGAAACTAATACTAGACTAACTTTCAAGACAATTTATACATGCAACCAAAACACGTAATACAAAAAAAAAAGTGGCAAAATATATATAAAATATGTATTAAAAAATACATGTATAGCGTATACATATTCACATACACATTCATGGTCCCAAGACGACATCTTAATTGTCGGGCACCCTCTTTTTCAGGCCCACTATCTTACATGATGACAGGGCCAAGGACAACACTACAGGTTGTCCCACTCAAAAGGCTTTAGGTTTACCATCCTTATTTTATTGTCTTTATTTTTTTCTTGCAGCTCCTTCATTCTTCGCTTTCCCTTTTCCCCACTTCTCCCACTCTTAGGGAGAGGAAGTTCCCTTCCCCTCAAACAGGAAGTCTTGTGTGAGTGGAACTGGAATGATAGGACACCGGGAAACAAGTTGTCACACTGCAATCCTCTCTCTCTCTTACACACACACACACTCATATTCACAAAAACTTTCATGGAAACACTCCCTGAACAAATAAACAACAGACATACAGTGCATGCAAGCAGACAAACATGAGCCTCTAGACAAACCTATACAGTAGACACACACATACAAGACCAAAATTAGAGGGAAACAGAGAGATGAAGTGGTAAAGAGGGCGAGAGAGGGAAGACAATAGCAAAGTGTGTCCTGGGAACAGTAAGTCAGGTGTCACAAACACAGCTACTTCCTTTTTCCACATGATGTCAATTTCCTCCAGAGTGAGATTCCACGAACAGGCCATTCACGAACAGCCAGTATTTTAGACTTGATGCGTTTGAAAAACAAAATATTTTACTTCTTTTTAATCTGAAATCACTTCTTTCTAATGAAACCAACTGTGGTCTTCCATTTTTCTACTGAAAGGAAGTTTCAACTGATTTAACTGAATTAATGTCAGTCAGACAAGAAACCTTTGCATACAACGTACTTACTTTAGCAATCTTATACTAACAATCATCCTGCACGAAAACGACAGGTGCCGCAACAGTGCTGAGCTATGCGCAAAAGAGCTAAAATGTGTATCAGAGACTTTAACTTGGTCAGTTTTACCATGTCGCGTTCTGGACAATTTTACCGGACAGCCGCACCCACTTCCTCCCATAGCGCCAGGGGAGAGTAGCCAGGAAGTGACCTTGTACAGAACAGGAAGTGATGAAGCCTATGGCCTAATCTAGTCCTAGAGACATTCCATTCTGTTTTTCGCTCTAGGACAAACTTACTGCTATTTAATTTGATTAATCAAACCACATAATGATTTTGAAATGACTGGTTACGAAAAGAGTACAACGGCAAGAGAGCTCGTGATTCCCATCATCAGTCCAGTTTTTCTTTTTCTAGACTAGAGAGGAAGGCGCTTGATATAGGCTTCAACATTTACTAAGGCCCAGTTTCACAGACAGGCCTTAGACTTAGCCAGGATTAGGCCATAGTTCAATTAGGACAATTAAGTCATTTTTATAAATGTGCTTTAGGAAAAATATTACAGGTGTGCATCTTAAGACAAAACAAAGGCACTGTCAGTGCAAGTTTCTTTAAGTTGAAACAGCTCAGACTTACATTTTAGTCTAGGTTTAGGCTTAAGCCTTGTTTGTGTAAATGACAATGGTATAATAAACTCATCATGAGAAAAGTCCAATACAAGATAAATAGGCTGAAAAGCAACCAATATTTATAGATGAGCAGCACATACATCTAGATATAACGAGAGACTGAAGCTCTGAAACCACAGCAGCAGACTTCTCACTTTTGTGTTCTCATTATCTTGCTCTCCATCTTGTTCAGTTCATTCACACAGCTTTACCAGACACAAATTGGTTGTTTAATGCAAACAGCAAATGCTGAGTAAAGAAATGCACTGCAAAGACACTTCAATGCACCTGCTGTTAAATCATTTGCTCATCCAACTCATTTAGAGGTTTCAGATCAGCTCAGTTCTCTTTCACCCCTCACAATGTGTCTCGACCTTGTTTGCCTCTCACTTGTGTAGAAGAGTCAGCAGACTCCCTAGGGGAACTAACAGCTTCCACTATCTGAACCAACTGAACTACTCATTGCACTCTTAAAATAATTTAGTTAATCTCTGATGCAATCAATCAATACATACATATACATGTACATACATTCATAGCATTCATATACATAAACACACACACCAATTAAACAACTCAAAACCTAAACGCATCACTAAACAAAGCATTTATGCCCGTTAATACCCGCATCTGAGACGTTACGTCATTAAACAAGTACATTTTTCTCTTATGGGAACCTGCCACTGACATTTGCACTTAAGTAAAAAGACTTTATATTTCACAACAATTTCCTGTTAACAAAACTAACTGTTAGTAAGTAAAAATGCGTAAAAAGAGTAATTTATTCTTACCTTTATGAATGTCTAACACGCTGGCAGTAGAGGTGGATCACGCAGGACAGTGTGAATTTATATGAACGATGGACAGACAGACACAAGAGTCCGTGCGGCTTTCAGCCGGCCGCGGATGCGCTCGCTCGAGTCGCGCTGTGTCCGGAAGGGCTTAATTCCGCGCCAGGCGAAGTGAGAATCGACTCCACCTCCTCTCAGCACAGATCTACATATTCATGTTGTTTCCGGGAAATTATATTTGTTTGCAAAATGCTTCACACGGCACTGAGGTTTTATCACCTAAATAGAACGGTTAAATGTCATGACTTGTGTCGTTTCGACCACCGCAGGTGGCACCTACATTTTAGTCTGTTTTATGAAAGTTACTTATAGTAGTTGGCATTTTCTTAGACAAAAGCGTTGGTAATTGACTGCAACAAACATATTTGTGAGATAAAACATTCAGACATCATAGCTGTGCGGTAAACGCTATTATCAGATACCAGCGCTGGTTTGGATGTTACTACCGGAAAACGTTTCTTGGCCGGTACTGAACCCTAGTGGCTGTTTTGTGGTAGTTCTGCAGCGAATGGGTGTTGAAAAATAATTTTGAGTTTATTGAACTTGTATGTGCAAATGTATATGACCTCACACCATATATAAAAGGAGAAGATCACTTCCAGAATGAAAATTTCCTGATAATTTACTAAAAAAAAAGATTTTTGAGGAAAACTTTCCAGGATTTTTCTCCATATAGTGGACTTCAGTGGTGGCTAACGGTTGAAGGTCCAAATTGCAGTTTCAACGCAGCTTCAAGAGCTCTACACAATCCCAGCTGAGGAATAAGGGTCTTATCTAGCAAAATATTTGGTCGTTTTCTAAGAAAAATACAAATGTATATACTTTTAAACCACAAATGCTCCTCTTGCACTAGCTCGACCTCACACGTTACTTAATCACGCACGAGTGACGTAGACGGATCGTTTCACTGGATAAGACCCTTATTCCTGGGCTGGGATTGTGCGGAGCCTTTTGTAGCTGCAGTGAAACTGCAATTTGGACCTTGAACATGTTGGCCACCAATGAAGTCCACTTTATGGAGAAAAAATCCTGGAGTGTTTTCCTCAAGAAACTTAACTTCTTTGCGATTGAGGGACGAAAGACATTAACATCTTAGATGACATGGGGGTGAGTAAATTATCAGGAAATTTTCATTCTGAAAGTGAACTACTCTTTCAATTTTAAGAAAATTGTGTCATTTGAGTGGTTGTGCTTTAATTTAATTAATTAATTTTAATTATTAATTTTTGTGTAGTATGTAAATATGATTAGTGTGTAGTTTTACACCTTTAGATAAATGTATATATGTACGATATGTACACACACACAAAACAAACAATAATGTCAATATAAGCAATTTTAATAGTAATTTTATGTTAGATAATAGTTTATCGAGCATATTTGAGGTCTCACAAAAAACAAGCCCTTACTGCTTCAAAAAAACAAAAACAAAAAAAATCATGGGACATGGCAAGTGCATTTGTGGAATTTGCCTTGTGCACATCATATACAAACAAATGAATCAAAATAGTAATGTCATAGTAAAATATTTTATTACACATAAAAATGCACAAGTAACAACATCAACAAAATGTGATTTTTCATCCATTTTACCCCACATTAAATCAGCTCTCAATCTGAGAGAGAAATAGGCAATGTAGAGCTCTTAGTGTCAAACTCATAAACATTCATCAAAACACACAAACGCACAGAACAGAATACTGCAGCAGGGCAAAGACACATTCACAGTATGATAAGAGAAAGACCACAACGAGGCAATTTACTCATAGGACATGTGCAAAATTCGCTGCCTCCCAAATCCAGTCAAGATCCAGTAGGTGATCATCCAGCCTATATAAGCCAAAAATAATGCAAAGAAAAGAGAAAATGATACTAAATTGCTCTCAAGCCTTTGTGCTTTTAAAGTGTGATTGTGTGCAATTTGTGTGTCAACACACGCTACAATCAGAGCATAATAGTGTATACAGGTCATCCATTGTTTTAATGCTCTTGTGAGCATATTAGGTCATGTAGCGCGTAATTGCTCTGAGAGCATAAAGCAAAGCTGCCTGCATTCGTGCCTCCATCAGTAACAGGTTCACATGGACCTGCATAAAAAGAACAAGACATCTTAAACAAGAAATATACAGGCATTTGTACTACAGTGAAAACTTAGCTATGATACTTCTAAAAGGAGTTTTTAGTCTGACATATCTGTCAATTCTAAGGTGAACCACTAGAGGACACTAAAACATCACTCTAAAATCCAAATTCATTCAACAATTCAGAAAACAAAAGAGCAAGCATGATTCATTAACACTGCTGAAGAAAAGGCAAGGTAGGAAAATATGAACACACTTGAATCATCAACAAGAAATTTTACACATTTTTACACACCTTTTCTGAGTGGCGGAACTGCCTCCAAAAAGAGAAGTACATTCTTGGTGTGGTTTTTTCCGGATGACAAGCCACTGTCTTAACGTACACTTTTAAACCGCGTTCTAACAGCTGGTTGACTTCCCCATAATTGTAATCGTCATACCTGTGTAGGTGGACATGCAAGTGCACATCAGATTCACATTAGAGCAATTTTAGAATTTTAACCACCAAAAGCAATGTATTTTATGTCTACCTTTTTCTTCTTAATGTACAGTCTATATATATATATATATATATGAGTTTTTCTTCTTATATAGACACAACCCTAAACCACCTCTTTGTCCCATACGGCTGAACGTTCTAAGGTAGTTTCATGGCTATGATGCATGCATGACTGACCTGATGCCGTAAATGCAGTGAATATAGTTCCAGATGGCTTTCCGCAGTGTGGAGGTGTCCACGTGCGAGTGCATGGCCATGGTGTGATATGTGAGCGCACACACCACCTGAAATTTCTCATCCAGAAGTTGTGCCATCTCTCCATACAGCCTGTTCATAAGAGAGAATCCGTGATCTTCCCATGAATAGTCCTGAAAGAACAAAATCATACACAAACTCACAAATCATGATATAACCAGTGCTGTTAATGTTAGCTAAAACTATTAAAACTTGTTTTTGGTAATTGAGATAAAGCTTCAGAGGGCTTCAAAGGGATAGTTCACCCAAAAATTAATATTACCCTATTATTTACTCATCCTCAAGCCATCCTAGGTGTATATGAATTTCTTCTTTCAGATGAATACAATGGGTGTTATATTATAAAATGTCCTGGCTCTTCCAAGGTTTATAATGGCAGTGAATGGCTGTTGAGATTTTGGAGTCCAATAAAGTGCATCCATCCATCATAAAAAGTGCTCCACATGGCTCCAAGGGGTTAATAAAGGCCTTCTGAAGTGAATCGGTGCATTTGTGTAAGAAAAATATCCATATTTAAAACTTTATAAACCATAATCTCCAGCTTTCACTAACTGTCATACTGAACAGCCATTCACTGCCATTATAAAGCTTGAAAGAGCCAGGATATTTTTTAATATAACTCCCAATGTATTTGTCTGAAAGAAGAAAATCATATTCACCTAGGACAGCTTGGAGGTGAGTAAATCATGGGGCAAAAATGTAGAACTTATTTAAATAAACTGTTTAAGCTGAAGTATAAAAAAGGTGCAAGTCTAAGATAAAAAAAAAATAGCAAGACTTAGCTAAATACAAATATTATAAAACAAACAAAAACTAATAATGAGACAAAAAAGACAAAAACATAAAAATGACTGAAAGCTTAATGTGAATATATAAAAACAGACGATAATTCAGAATTTAAATACTACAACAGTATATAAGTAATACTAATATAACACTGTATATAACAAGATATAATACATATTGTATACTTCAACTAAAACAATGCTTTCTATTCATAACTTTTGTGTAAATCTTTAATACTGTGTGAGAATCTATAAGAGTATTAAACCTGAGCTCTCATGGTTGGTGGGGCCTGCACTCCTCTAGGACTAAAATCCTGGTACGTAAAATCTGCATCCACAACAAACCGTGAAAAACAATCAGGAAGGACAGACCGCTGTACTGTATGGGGGAAAAAAATATGACACAGGTCAGGCAGTGATAAAAAGATATGAAACATCTATTATACACTACCAGTCAAAAGTTTTTGAACAGTAAGTTTTTAATGTTTTTTAAAGAAGTCTCTTCTGCTCACCAAGCCTGCATTTATTTGATCCAAAGTACGGTAAAAACAGTACAATTTTGAAATATTTTTACTATTTAAAATAACCTGAAAAAATTCCACTGAATAAATTTTTTTTTGAGAACCAAATTGGAATATAAGAATGATTTCTGAAGGATCATGTGACTGAAGTAATGATGCTAAAAATTCAGCTTTGAAATCACAGAAAAAATTGCATTTTAAAATATATTCAAATTGAAAACAATCATTTTAAATAATAAAAATATTTTTTAATTTTGCTGTTTTTTGTAGGCTAAAGAGACCATTAAAAATCTTTTGACTGGTAGTGTAAGTCACTTAAAATGTTCATCTTATGGGGAAAAATGCATTCAATGTTATAACATTTGCTCAGGAAGCCCCAAATTTCACTAATCAACTTTTCATGTGCAGAAGCTACAACAGAGGACTATTTGAACCCAGGAGAAACCCTGCAATTGAGTGTACAATATGTATATGTGTGCTCATACCATCAGCATGTTCCAGCAAACTCTCAGTCCTTTCTCTTTCAAAGCGAGTAACCATCTCTTCTTGTGTAAACTCTTCACCCTGCTGCTGAACCATCATCATCCTCTCCATCAAAAGCTTAACCTCGTTCACAGCCTCAGACCACTGAGCACAAACACACATACACACATTAAAGAGATTTACCGGAGCAAAACAAATTAAATATTCTCTTTAACCTGTGATCAATGCGTCAGTCACAAATCAATACCTCTTGATGATTTCTGGCCTTGTCTCGGGGAGAACAGGACTCTGTGGGCGAACACAGCTGGAGCGACTGATCTCCCGACTGCTCGGGCTCTGGGAGAATACCACAACCCCAAACAAATGAGGCCAGAGAGTGGGCATGGCTCATCAAAACAATAGCCTGAATCAGCTCTGCCAAGGACCACCGAGCCTCTGCACCAGGACAAACCAACTCCTGTGAAAAACCCCCCCACAAGTTTAAATAAGTAGCGATACTAAAAAAGTGTCAATTGCATAATACAATACATATCCACCTGTAAGAGTGGACATGGCCATTTTTACATTTTATGGGTCTGGCTTCTGGTCTAATCTGCGTCCAGTTATTTTTAGTTGTATAAAACAGCTAATTTTATGGCTTGGTATTGTAAATTGATGTGTCTTACCATATTACTTTAATGTATTATCTTAATTATAAACGCACTGGCTTGTAGTGCAAACAGTTTTAGCGTTTACTGCATGTTGTTATTGTTCTCGCTATTTCCTTATAGCAGCTAAAGAACCAGAAGTGTCAACCACATAGACTTACTTCCACATTGAAGAATAAGGTGCACACATTTTTGAAAGGACTGCTTGACTGCCTACTTTAAATTTCCACTAGTTTGTCACTTAATGAAAATACAGTTTCAAAGTAGCTTCCCCAACACTGATGATCTGTCCTTTTTACCTGTATGTGTTCCTGGGTGATGATCCAGGGTCTGTGTGCAAGCAGTTTGTTGAGCGTCTGCAGGTGTTGTATTTTAGGCGGTGCACAGTGAAGTCCTCTAAGCCAGGACTCATCTCCGCCAGCGAGCAGAAAAGCAGTGCTGTGATGCTGCACCAGGTACGAGCACTGGTGACGTGCAGACGCCTGCACAGAGAGAATTACTGTTGTGTAGATAACAAACACTCATTTATGCTTAAAACTTGCAATCTAAAGGTACTAAGTCTTACCAATATGATTATAAAATGTCTCCATGACAGAGGGAGAGGGCCATCCAGCTGGAGCAAAGCATTCTGGGTGCGGAGGAAACAGTTCAGGTAGGTGGGATGTAACCCCATCATCATGTTGATATGGTTTACACGTCCTTCTGACAATAGTGTGTCTGACATCACCTCCTGTGCGGCCCCTTCCTCTAGAATCTGAAACAAACAGATATGCAGAGAACTCAAGTTTTGTTCTGTAAACACTGAACACTATATTTATCATGTGCTCACATTTAATGTTGCTATTGTTTACAACACATTGTGTTTTAACAGTTTTTTCAATAAAACCATATGATTACTTGCTTTTGATACTTTATTTGAACTAATTATTATTATTGCCTCTTTGCTATTATATACAATGCCCTACAAAAGTTTGGAAACGCCCTAGAAAAGTGGGGTTTCGGACAATATTGGCATGAATGCTTTTTCATTTGTGATCATTGTTCACCGATAAGGGACAACACAAACTACGAAAACATATTTTATTACATAAACAGTTTATACATAGAAAAACGTAAATTTTCGATTGATCAAAGTATCCACCGTTAGCAGCTATTACAGCTCTGCATAATTTGGGCCTAAATTCATTGTATTCTAAACTTAATTGGCAATCAATTGTTGAAGCTATTAAGGTGTGCTGACCCAAAAATCTTTTAAAAACCTGGGCTAAGTTTAAACCAGTAACCAGGCATCACAGCTAGCAAAATCAAAATGAAAATTATTATTGCTGGTCTTCAATGATAACGTCAAGTTACTTTAATGTATTTGCACCAAAAAAATGATAAGGATTTATGCTGATATCGTCCAAAACCACACTTTGCCAGGGGTGTTTACAAACTTTTGGAGGGCAGTGTATGTTTTTTAAGTTAATTATCCGATTACATGATTATTCGTCAGAATAATCAATTGATTAATCAATTACCAAACTAATCATTAGTGACTGGGTTTTAAGATAGTATTTCAATTATTTAACAACACATTTGCATGTTCACAGTCCTTTTATGTCAGTGAACAGTCACATGACATGCAGGAAAACAAAATATTTTTAATTCAAATGTATTTATTTCTCACATTTTTAGGATTTAACTAATTATCATCTTTTCAACACACCTGGCCCCTGCATAAACAACACACACACACACACACACACACCTCTTCAATTGGGATAAAGGCACTGGGCCCAGAGGGCAACGCCTGGGGTAGGTCAACTCCTGCTTCCTCCTGAAAAAGAAAGGGTGACAATAGAGACTAATATAGATGTAGTAAACATAAAGCCCTCTGTTTACAGTTCTGGAAAAATATGAACCCTATCAGAAAGATAGTAATGTGTATTATCATATAGCTGGAACCAAGCTATCATAATAATAATAATGCTGCTGATAACATTTAAAAAACATTCAGCACTTATTTACGTCATTGTGCGGTTTATTATGTCACATAAAAATGTAATACGTTTATTAAACATTTCTTATTTTAAGCTACTTTTCGCCTCAGTCAAAAGGTTCGCCCTAAATTCTCCTATTAAATCATTTATTGGTTGCTGTTGTCGACGATTCAGTAAGTTGTACGGACCGATTCAAATTCTATTATTGTGAACGGCTGTAACAGATTCACTCAACAGAACAACTGAATACCTTATGAACATCGCTGGCTCAAATGGACATTCAACGGACTTTAACGAACACTTCAAATGATAGCTCAGGCAGAGCATCGACTGTAAACTTTGTCCGTGAGCCGTACACAAACACACAGGACTAGACGCCATAAGAAAGACTCGGTCAGACTGACTACATGAACTCACCTTCATCTGACGAATATAAGTGTCCAGAAGTCGCAGGTTTAACACAATAGTGATGATGTAAAGTCTCGGAGGGTTTGTGCTCTATGACTTCATTGCGCCTGTGAGAGTCTGGCTTCTGGAAAGCAGGAAACGGCACCGGGAGGAGGCGTGGCGTACGTGAACACACAGCGCCGGACTCTTGCATCACCTCTCCGGCGCAGCATGACGCAACCCGCCGGTAACGGAGGACAGAGCTACCGGCTCCAGCTGCAACCGGGTATACTGTACTGACTGACTGACTGTATCAGACATGACCTGCCGGTATGGTACTACTGTTGTATGGACGAAACTGTAAACGAGTCATCTTGACAAAGCTGAGGGCGTGATTCGTTTCGGGTTAGGTAAAAACATAACAATTTAGAAGTTGACGCCTTCATAGATGAAATGAAAGCTGGTAGGTCATGGACAAGCAACAAATCTGTGTATAATCTCGTCATATCAACCTAAATTCAGCAAGAATTTAAAATTCAGCCTATCCTTTTTTTTAAATGCAACTTAAACAATTCATCAATGCATGTATTTTTCCAATAATCCATGAACATCACAGTACAGAAGAACAGACCTCTCAATACTTTCGTTTTATTGCAACTTTAAAGTAGTTAAACTGAAACATGGTTGCTGGTTAGTGAAGTAATTCCTAGCTTAAACCAGAACCACGGTAGGTCAGTTTGCTTAGCCTCACAAACCATGAACTGCGTAAGGTTAAAAAACAGCCTCGGCTATATTAAATAAGGGTTATTTACTACCCAACATGAACATTACAACTCTGTTGCATCCAACATAAAAAAAAAAATGGGTCCTAAAGAAAAAGATGATTAAGTGTAATAAAGAAGGTTCTTTAGTTGATGAGAGAAAGCCTCATTCATTTCATCTACAACCTTTCATTACTCCTCATGTTATAAAACTACAGCTGCTACACATATACACAGACCCTTATGCTTACATTATACATCCGTCTGTACCTGGGGCTCCTAATAATTACGCTGAACATCTTCTCTTATGTAACCATGTATTAAAGTGAAATCAAGCCTAATGCACAGCTGTTCGACACAAAAACAAGGACACAACAAACAAAGACACAGACACAAAACTGGATTTTATTGAATCATCACAAGCGGTATGTTTAGCACAGTGAATGTTTGCCTGTGAGTTACGTGTGTGTGCTGTGTCTGCTTTTGTGTGTGCTTTTATTTGAGAAAAGCATTCATGATCAAGCATTCACACATTTATTTCAAGTCCAATCTTATATTAAATTACCATTATATATATACTCCATATAAAATAATATTTTCGGGGCAAAATCTGGAAGAATGACTTTGAAAAAGGTAGAATAAAGAGAAGCAAAGACAGAATGAAACCTTCACTGGATTTAATGTACACACCACCTCCCCACAGGGAAGACTTTATTGTCCAGGTTGTATGTGAAGATCTTCTCAGATCATATGGGAAGATGTTTACTCAACGCACACAGGGTTTTGTTAGGGGGGATGGCTGTTTGAAAATCAACACCTAATTCAGAGCAAGCGTGGTCAGGTAAACCATGGTCACCATCACAATCAGTGCTCCATCCCCATGGACAATAGTGAAGAAGGTAGAGTAGCAGAAAGAAATTAAGAGGAGGAACTGAAGCATTAGGGTCAGAGGTCACAGGAGGTGTTTTTTACAAGAAAAGGAAGGAATGGCAGTGTGAGAATTAGATGTTGGTGCCTTCTCAAACAATCTTGTTCTCCAGGGCAGCAATCCTTTTCGTCACAGCTTCCAGTGATGCTGTTGTCAAGGAAAAAATGCAATAGTAGCATCCTAACCAGACCTAAACATTTCTGATGCCTTATACATTCTGATGCTTTAAATATTTTTCTCACGTATTTTTTTAGAGATGCACCAATACTAAAATTTATGGAAGACGGTTTCCGCCACTGAATATTATTTTGACTTATTATCTTAGAATTCTGATGTTATTTCTCATAATTACATGATATAAACTCCAATTATAATTATTTTTTCTCACAAATGCTAGTTTATATCTGGCAATTCCAATCGTGAGTTTATATCTAAAAAATGTTACATTTTTCACACAATTTTGACTTTTTTTCTCAGAAATGAGATATAAACTCGCAATTGCGAGTTATAGTCAGAATTACAAGATATAAACTCACAAATCTGACTTTTTTCTCATAATTGGTAGATAAAAAATGTGAATTGCAAGACACAAACTCGCATTTGCAAGAAAAAAGTTGTGCGTTTATATCATGCAATTTCTGAGAAATAAAGTCAGAACTGTGAATTTTTCTGTCTTGCAATTCTGACTTTATAACTCATAACTGCGAGCTTGTATCTCACAATTCTGAGCAAAAAAATTGGAAAAAAAGCAAATGAAAAAAGTAAGAATTGTGAGATACAAACTTGCATTTGCGAAAAAAAAATCTGAATTGTAAGTTTTTAATGCAATTTTGACTTTTTCTCAGAATTGGGAAATATAAACTCGCAACAGCAAGTTAGAAAGTCAGAATTGTGAGATAAAAACTCACAATTCTTACTTTTTTCGCAATTGCAATTTTATATCTCGAAATTCTCACTTTTTTCACATAATTTTGACTTTTTTTCTCAGAATTGAAATATAAACTCGCAATTGTGAGTTATAGTCAGAATAAACTCACAGATCTGACATTTTCTCAGAATTGGTAGATAAAAAAATCTGAATTGCGAGATACAAACTCGCATTTGCAAGAAAAAAGTTAAAATTGTGAATTTTTATCTTGCAATTCTGACTTTTTTTCCTACAGTTGTGAGTTTTTATCACGCAATTCTGAGAAAAAAGTCAGAACTGGGAGTTTATATCTCACAATTCTGACTTTATAACTCGCAGTTGCGAGTTTATATCACAATTCTGAGAAAAAAGTCAAAATTGTGTGAAAAAAGTCAGAATTGCGAGATATAAACTTGCAGTTGCAAGTTATAAAGTCAGAATTGCGAGATATGAACTCGCAATTAGAAAAAAAGTAAGAATTGTGAGATACTCACATTTGTGAGAGAAAATATAAACTCACAATTGCAAAACGTAAAGTCAAAATTGCAAGATAAACAATTGTGACTTGTCTCACAGATGCAAGTTTATATCTCGCAATTCTGACTTTTTTTTCACAATTTTTACTTTTTTTCTCAGATTTGTGAGCTTTAAAGACCAATTTTGAGAGGGAAAAAAAAAACTGATATGTTCCCAGAATTGTGGAGAAATCACAATTGCATGTTTATAAAGTTTATATTACACAGTTCTTACTAAATTTCTCAGAATTGTGAGATGTGAGAAAAAAGTCACAAAAAAGTGAGAGAAAAATTACCTTTTTTATTCAGTGGCAAAAACAAGCTTCCATAAAAATTTTGGTCATTATGAGAAACCAATAATTATTTCCATTTTATGGCTGATAACCAGTAAATTACCAATATTTTATATTACAATATTGCCAGATATATATCCAGTAAACCCAATAAAAATCAGCTGTCAACAACTATATTGTATATTGTGCACCGCCTAATTTCCTTACATTTAAATTTAATTCAAATACTTTGACTCTAAATGTATTTTATCTCAAAACTTCTCTCAGCATTCTGTAGGTCAATATTGATATTAAGCACAATTAGAATTTGTGTAGAGTAAATTTTTAACCTGAACCCGAACACAGGAAAGGATATATTTCTTTGTTAATGCCTGTAGTGCCTCCTCCACTTTTTTCTGGAACTTGACAACGGAATTACATTCACAGGGATCTTCCTCTGCAAGTAACAGGGCAGTAAAAACAAATTTTTGATGAAATTCTAGTTTGAAGGTCATATTAATCTTTTTTCGTGATTTTATTTACCTTGACAAACATTGATTTGCAGCTTCTTGGCAATTTGGTTCATGGTTTTGAAGTCAGCCGTGTAGAAGTAATGGTCAGCGACAGGTTCAGAGGCGATTTCTCTCAGCTCATCCTCAACAGCATTGCCAACACCCACAGCATACATCTTAAAGCCTAAAGCACAGACACAGCACACTGTAAAACACTCAGAACTCAAACACAATCTTTGTATTGCATTTCTGTGTGTTTTTCTTTTCTAACCATTTTCCTTGGCCTTCCTGGCGGCATCTCCGATGTAGTCTTGTGACCTCCCATCGGTAAAGACAATGCCAACTTTTTCCACCCCGGGTCTGGCGCCCTGGTTAGGACTGAAACTGGTATCCACCATGAAACTGATGGCCTGGCCAGTCATGGTTCCCCTCTCCATGTAGTCCATCTTTTTCACTGCATCTTTCAGGGCCTTTTTGTTGTTGTAGCGTCCCAGAGGGAACTCCTGCTTCACAGTGCTGGAATACTGCACCAGTCCCACATGAGTGTTTGTCTCGGACACATCCAGTTTGTCGATGATCTGGTTGATCCATTTCTTGACCAGCTCGAAGTTCTCTGGTCTCACACTCTTTGAGCCGTCGATCACAAAGACCACATCTAAGGCTGCGTTACTGCAAGCTGGGATAAATGAGACAGAGAATGTGTATAGTAACTCATGAGTTTACAAACTGGGGTCCAGGAACCCCCAGGGGACCGCAAAAGGGTGCTGGGAGTCAAAAAAAAAGTTGAGAAAGAAAAACAAAATAGTTTTACAAAATAATTTTTAGGGCTGTCAAAGATAAAGGCAAAATATGTAAGTTTTTCGCTGATAGAGGGCACATATTCAAAACAAACAAAGAACCAAAGGCGTAGTTTGATGATGCTGTGATTGTGTGTCTTCATCCCTGTCTTCATCCTCACAGCTAATGCAATCCATCAGGACTGGGCAAAAAATCATGTCCATGAATAAGCTAATGTATGTAAAGTCTTATTAAGGTCACTGTAGTATAAAGCAGGGTGGGGTTGAAAGTTGTGGAAGTGAAACGAAGACGCTGGAGTGATTGCTAATAATGGACGAGCATGATACATGACTCAAAAGCAGCAGAGCTTTTATTATGCCACAGTTGAGGTGCTGTTTTATCACACTGGATACATTTGTATAATACTCTGTGTGTTTGTCACCTGTCTAATAAAATGCATAACATACTGAAGTGTCTTTGGGATTTCCATGTTTTCTAAAAAATAAAATTGAAAATCGAGGGTGTATGACGTAACATAATGTAAGTACACAAGTTAGCAAAATATATAACACCGTTCTAGTGGTTTTTGGATATTTTAATAAAAAATGTACGTATTGTGCCTTTAACATGTTTACATGTATGCTTGAGATATTATATTATAAATTAAACTCTAAACTCTGAAAAACAGTCAAATGTAATGAATATGTTATATGTGCATAAATTTAGCAAAATGCTCCTCTCTAGCGGTCATTTTTCTAGCTGACTAACCAGTTTACGGTCACCGAATGTTTTTTCTGAGGTAAATGTGACCTTACGCAACACTATTTACAGGCTGTCATATTGACGTCTTTTGCGAGGCTGAATCACGGATTGAGCGATTACATTAGACAGGGAGACAGGATACGGATTTCGGTAAGTTGTACTCTTTCTATTAACATACCTTAGGATGTTTATTCATGTTTATGTCATGCTGAAACTAGTATTAAACCAGAGGAGATGATCAGTTCGCCTGCACTTTGCGATGGCGCTTCTCTTGAACTGAAGCTTCAGCCATGTCACTCCACATTAAACATCGCCAAAACGGCATTTATTGTTTGAATATTGTAATACAATGGACAGAATTTGAAATCTGTGACTTTGCTTCATATCACAAGTAACAAAACACAAAGCTTAGTGCGTTTAATTTCATGGGAGGCGCTTTACAATGTTCCGTTCATTAACTGAAAACATGCTAATCGATTTTCAGAGACTAATCGATTCTTCGGATTTAAGAATCAATATCGTTTCGTAAAAGTCAGAATTGATTAAATCGAGAAATCGATTTTTTTACCGTATGTTTATAAACATAGACTTAAACATCTAATATTACTCTAATAGTGGGTAGGAAAAAATTTCACCTTATATCAAAGTAAATATTTTCCAGATAATATTTGCAAATTTCAAAGCCAATTATTTATTTATTTATTTTTTAAGTAATATTATGCTATTTTTTTCTCACAGTTGATAAATGGGTTGGTGTGAAAAATATAAAAGCAGACTTAAAATTTTAGAAAGGGGGTCATTTTTGAGTTAAAAAG
This sequence comes from Labeo calbasu, assembly GCA_019740295.1. Taxonomy (NCBI): domain Eukaryota; kingdom Metazoa; phylum Chordata; class Actinopteri; order Cypriniformes; family Cyprinidae; genus Labeo; species Labeo calbasu. The sequence goes on from JAHKKF010514647.1 coordinate 25,778, forward strand.
CTTAAAATCTTGTGTTATCCTTATTACTAATTGGTTCAGTCACATGATAGTAGTTTGTTTAGTTTGCTAGAGTGTTTGGTTAGTAGGTTGTGAAAGATAAAATATCCTTTGGCCTTTAAGAATCTGATTTATCTTTAAAGCAGAGGTTTTATATACAGTACATCAAACACGGCAGATGGCTATTAAGTCTTTTGCTCATGTCTTTGACACTTACCCAACATTTCATACATACTCACCGCTGCATGATCGGCCGTCGCCCTGGAGCGTAAATCCCTCTCTGCAGGCACACTTGAAAGATCCGGGTGTGCTGATGCAAATGTGCTCACAGTCATGATCGCCTGTCGCGCATAGGTCCGACACAGTCGCTACCATGAATGTAACACACACACCGGGTGGGGGAAGGAAGGGTTAGCAAGGACAGAATTACTCTATGTGAAGTGGGAACTCAAGAAAATCGATGCGTTTTAACAATCCACTGTGCTCAAATGAACAGCAAATCTTTAAAACACAGAAATATGTCAGAGATCCAGACACCTGAGGCCTGGAGAAAAATAAAAGTTTTGTGTAGTCTCAATATTGTTTGTCTCAGGTGGCTGTTGCTCTGATTCAGACTTTCTACTGCATTGGTTCTCAACCTTTTAAGGTTTGAAATCATCTGAAAACTCAAGCTGAGAACCAGTGGCTACAATCACATCAGTGGTTACACATGCTTTTATACTTCCTCCCCCAGAGACCCAAGTGCAGTGGAGCATCAAGCACAGGGTGGAGCTCTACGTCTGGAAGTGAGATTAATGATAACATGCCCTATGGATACACCTTTAATATCAGCGGCCATGGTGAGTCTCCAGACCTCAATTCCCTCCCTTTCTTCCTCTCCCCCTTCTCTTACCACAGAAGGCCTCCTGGAACTTCTTGGTGAGCTTCTCAATGAGGCTGTAACTCTCCACGTAGTCCACGTGGTCCTCGAGAGGCTCGCTGGCCATCTGTCTGAGTGTGGTCATGTCCACGCGACCCACTCCGATTGCGAATATCTCAATGCCGGCCTCCCGCGCCCTTGCTGCAATGTCACGGATGTTGTCCTGCGGTCTGCCGTCAGTCACAATAATGGCCACCTGTGAATATTTATTATTGATGTATTTTACCTAAAACTGCATGTTTACTGGGGACAGATTACATAACAGAAAATGCATGTTGCCAAAGAGGCTTAACATTGTTAATGATGCCAATATGGTGGTTTTATGGGATTGCTAGGACTCTGACCTTGCTGATGCCAGGGGATTTGCGCGCTCCCTCGGCTTCGGTGAAGGCCACGTTCATGGCAAACTGGATGGCGAGTCCGGTCATGGTACCGGTGGATAGTGGCTCGATCTTGGACACTGCTTTGACCAGCGCTGCCTTGGTTTTGTGGGACTTCAGAGAGACCTCGTTCTTCACCCGACTGGCGTAGTTTACGACGCCCACACGAGTAGCATCAGGCCCAATGGTCAAACCGTCAATAACTTTGGTCATGAAGACCTTGACCTGCTCGAATTCAGAGGGGCGGACGCTTCGAGAGCTGTCGATGATGAACACTACATCAGTGGGCTTGGTGCTACACAAGCCTGCAGCTGGAAAGAGTAAAAAAGAAAGAGGAGAGAAGTGCTCACCAGTGCTCAAAAATACAGTAAAAACAGTGATATTGTGAAATATTATACAAATGTAATCATTTTAATATATTTTAACATTTAACATATTCCTGTGATGACAAAGCTGTTTTTAGCAGCTATTAATTCAGTTATTTTTGTCACATGATCCTTCAGAAATCATAATAAGCTGATTTAGTGCTTAAGAAACTTTTATTATTATCAGTGTTAAAAACAGTTGTGCTGCTTAATATTTTTGTAGAAATTGTGAGATAGGAATATTTTGTAACATACATGTATTTACTGTCACTTTTGATTAATATAATGCATCCTAGCTGATTGAAAGTATTAATTTCTTTCTTTCAGAAAAAAAGTCTTCCGACCCCAAACTTTTTTAACAGTATTGTACATATTGGGGTAAAGGGAAAAAGTAAGAGTGAAAAGCCAGACTGCAGTCTGCAGGTAACTCAATAAATGTACAGTGTTGGCGGTTCTCATAATAACTCCCATTGATTATACATTCAGCCTCAGGTATGTATGCACACACAGATTCACATTCACACACACACACTTATGTAGTACAGGGCCTCTTTGTGTATTTGTAATGACATTTGAAACCTTAAAAACACATTTTCCTAGAAGACATACAAGTTATGTACAACCACTAGTAACATAACCCTAATTACCCAGTTGATTGAGGTTTCTCGGGTGTTTTTTAACGCATACACCTATGCAAATAAAACTACTAATTTAATAATAGATTCTCTAAGCGTAGCCTTCGAATGCAGAAAATGATCTTGGGCACAAGAGGAGAAAATAATTCTTAACAGAAATTTAAATTAGAAAAATGCTAGATAAAAGGCTTCACAGACATGCTCTTAAAGGTCAAAGGTCACATATTAAACTGTGCCATTCGAACTGTTGTGTAAAACAAAAACACAGGCAAACATAATGATTTCAAATAAGATGTCAAAATGAGTAGCCTAGCTTAGTTGTGTTTGGATGCTGGTCTGCATATATTTGGGCTTCTTAATTATCTTAAAGGGAACAGTTCAACTCAAAATGAAAATTCTGTCATCACTTGTTCACCTTCAGGTTGTATGAGTTTCTTTGTTCTGTTGAACACAAAAGAAAATATTTTAAAGGATGGTGGAAACCAAACATTTGCTGGTAGCCACTGGCTTCCACATCTTCTTTTGTGTTCAGCAGAAGAAAGAAATTCATTCATTCAAAGAAATCGTTTTGGAACAACATGAGGATAAGTAAATGAGAGAATTTTCATTTTTGGGTGAACTATCACTTTAAAGCAGCTTCAGCAGAAAAAGATCATGCTGGTTGGCCTGTATTTTGCACTCTAAAAAATGCTGGGTTGTTTCAACCCAACTTTGGGTCATATTTGGACTAACCCAACTCCTGGGTTAAATAAAAAAAAATCAAAATAATACAACTATTGGGTTAGCCCATATTTTTGTAGCATGCAGGTCAACCTGCACTAATCAACATGCATTTCCATGCATTCTCAGCAAGGAACACAACTACACAGAATTGACTGATTAGTTAACAGATAGATAGACTCATTTTGTGAGTTGGGATGAAGTTTGCCTTTCATTACAGTATTTAACAGCAAAACATTAATCACACAGGGTTATTAGTATCAGTGATAAATGAATGACACTGATGGATCCGTTAATGATGCAGTGTGTTTTCTTACCCATAGCAGCAGCATTTCTCAGATCCACGGTGGCTTGAGCTCCCAGGATGCATAGCAGCATCACAAACCCCAGCAATGTCATACTGTAACGCGGCGTGAGTCCTAATGACCTGCTCGACAACCAGAGACAGACTGATTCACAGAGAGAGAAACTTGCAGGTTATCAACACACACATATTCACAGATACACACTTAAGTTTGGAGACGCCGCCCTCAAATCCATCTCCCCCGAGGTGTACGAGCTGTTTTGGGGGGAGGGGGGATGGGGGGTATACCTGCTCTGAAAAACCTAGAGTTTGGGTAGGAAAGACAAACACACCTTGATCTGTGTATGTGTTTGTGTAAGGGAAACCGAGTTCATTTGGAGCCCTAGGAGGGGTCTCTAGCTTGGGGTTGAACTCAAATAAACATTAAGATGAATCTGTCTTTTCTGGGCACTTTTCCTCTCAAATTAATCTCACACACGCAGGAATTTATGCACAGGAATTATGTGGGAAGCCTCCGTTCCTGATCCAACACAGACGGCTCTGTTCTGACTGTGTACGTGTACGTCTGTGTTTTTCTACTATATGCACCATGCAGTGTCTAGTATGTCCGTTGGGAAATGCGAGTATCCACGTGAGCACATGCAGGTCTGTGTCTGTGAGATAAAAGTTGACCATGCTGAGTGTGATACGGCGTTTCTATTAGAGGTGTGGGCCACATTTGCACCTGTAAGTACAAAGTAGTTAAAGATTTCATTCATTATTTTTTGTCACTGTCAAGTCTTTTTAAACCTGACTTTCTTTTATGAAACATGAACAGAGGTATTTTCGCAGAGTGTCTATAATAAAAATGAATGGTGACCACCGCTGTTAAGCAAGATTGTCAGTGAATAACTTAAATTTCAGCTGGTTTCTCATAAGAAGCTATTGTATGGCTTCAAAAGACATGAAATGCACTGTACAAATTGTATAAAAATGTATGCTTTTTTATCATTTTAGCTCGACAGCATCTGGTCACCATCCGCTTTCACTATTTAAAAGAAAGCACCTAAAACACTGCTAAACGACTAATTATTTTTTCCCCAGAGATGAAAGTCAAATGAGTTTGGAATGACATTAGGGTGAGCAACCCTTTAAAACTGCATGTGAAGTATCCAGGAACATTAAATTCTCCAGTAGTCCCCTGTTTGTCTATGTAAATGAGGTGCGTGTGTTTGTTTTATATATTGCATAACACAGCAATTAAGGTTTCTGAACACATACTGTTTCTCTTGCTTCCATCCATCGCTAACCTGCCGGAAAAGCCATGTGAAGTGTGCCAGTAACTCTGACAAGAACATTAAAAGGTTTTTTCTAGCACCATCTGTACCACACTATGGCATGCTAAAGTCTCCTGGAAAAACAGCTTGAGGTTTTGACCAAATTAAGTGTAAACTAAAGTATATGAAACATTTTAAAGGTATATTAATAAATATTTTAAATGCTTTATATGTAGTGGAGATCAAAATTAGAGAACAATCTGTAAATACTTGATTTTTTCTGAAATATTGTTAACCTTCATCGCTCAAAATTTGAAGGAATATCAGCTGTCGGTATACCACTTCTACTAACATGTTTGACAAAATATCAAATACATTTTGTTGAAAACACAGTGATCAAAATTAAAGAACAGCAACCAGTGTAGCACGAAAGATGATTACAACTAAAATTTTGGAGGTTTACAGCTGTCAGAAAATAGTAGGAATGTAGAGGCACTTGCTTTGCACAACTTCAGCACATTTGCGGTCAGAGGAAATCACTAGTTTTTCACACTGCGGTGGTGTGATCTTGGTCCACTCTTCTTCCACTCTCATAGGCTACGTTCACACTGTCAGTTTTGGGGATTGACAACCGCATTTACTTACAGGTGTGAATCTTGTAATGTCCCGTTCACACAGCAGCTTACAGTAGATTTTTTAATACTGTCTGTACGAAGGTGCAACGGGACCCTGGTGAAAAAACCAGCAAATGCTGGTAGGTATGTTTTGATGCTGGGATGCTGGTTAGGTATGTTTTGATGCTGGTTTAAGCTAGTCCTTAGCTGGTTTATGCTGGTCATGTTACTGGTCAAGGACCAGCATCAACCAGCAAAGGACCAGCATAAACCAGCTAAGGACCAGCATAAACCAGCACAGGACCAGCTTAAACCAGCACCAAAACATACCTAACCAGCATCCCAGCATCAAAACATGCCTACCAGCATATGCTGTTTTTTTCACCAGGGGAGTCAAGCCCATATTCCTTACCAGTAATATCAAAGATGGCGACGTCCATAAAACTTAAAGGTTTATCATTTTCTGACACGACAAGAGTCCAATCGAGCCACGAGTTCATTCATCAGACCTTCATTAAACAGCAGCTTTTATATTTGGGTGCGGAGCATTTGAGTCACGCACAGAACACAAAACGGACGGGAGCGGCCCCGGTGGAGATTGGATATAAAATTTTCAGATGACGCGCAGCTCATTTCTTCGTAACTGTAAGTTACCGAAATCACACATGAAAGCACACAATACACGGTAGACACGCGTTTGTGCGGCAGAGCGTCTCTCTCTCGCACTGAATAATGTGACGAGCAATTAGTTGTCCAGTCCTGTTGCGTTCACACAGCGCGAGTGTTCTGAGAATGCGGTTTTCACAACCGTAAATAACAGTACTGTGTGTGAACCTAACCGTATTAAGGATACAGGACTGACAGCTGTATTCTGCTGCTGTGTGAACATGGCCATTTGGTAACTGTAGTGGGTTTCTTATCCATAACTTTGTTTATTGTAGTGTTCTTAGCTACAGAGAATTTTTCCTGTTTTGTAGAGTGACGGAGGTATTGTTTTGCATAAAAATCGCAGGCTGATTGGGAGATACGTACCAAAAATGACATATAACTGCAGTTTCTAACAGAAACGAATACTAGTAGAGACGGTAAAACAACGAGCACTTGAAATGGTTATCGTGCACATTTATGATTACAGCTCCACATGTTTCGCTTTCCGGACATAATTGCTTGCTCGGTAGCTCAGCCAGCATTGACTTGGACTTAGGATGTAGAATCCTTGGTTACAAATCCCATGAAAAACTCGCAATGAAAAAGCTGAAATGCATGCTTTTTAATGTCACATTTGCTTTTGTTTATACCATTGGGTAGGTTGAGTTTGGATTTAAAAAAAACAAACATTCTTTTAGCACCACTCACTGGACATTTCACATCGAATGAGTCATGAAACGTACATGGCGGTACATATTTCATGCCTTGCAAAAAAGTACGTTTTCGTCATGAGATCAGGTTTCCCAAACCATGACACATCCTGCTCCACCTTTCACTGACTTCTGACTTTCACTGACTTTCTTGAGCTTCAGTCTGTTTTCAGTTTGATGCTAAAAAAAAAATCCCATCTGACCCAAATAAATTAAACTTGCTCTCGTTGCTAAAGTGAGCTTTGGACAAGTTCTCCTTTTTCCACACAACATGCTCTTCAGCAAAGGTGAGCGTAAACTTTTGATTCTTTCTCCTGATGAGAGGTTTGGTCACTGCAGAGTGCGCTTTTAGTCCGACTTTTCTTAAACATCCCGAGACAAATCCTTACACTGTTCAGCACTGAACTGGCAAGCAATTCCAGCTGCAGTGCTGAACCGATTCCCAATTGAGAGTCTCTGCATTATCTTACCACATTACTCGTGCATTTGTCTTACATGGATGCTCATCCTTTTTGGGGGACATGATTGAATCAGGCGCGGCGCCAGGATTTAATCTTTGGATGGGCCGTAGTAATTTTGGGTGGGCCTTAATTTAAGGAGTCAATATGTTCAATATAAAATGTATATAACAAGCAGGTATACACAAACTATACCAAAGTTAAACTCCTTTTCCCTATCTTTGGATTGTGAATATTGCGGGCAGAGCGATAGAGAATATTTGGTAAACTCCATTTACAGCAGCGGCGCACGCACTGTTAATT
>JAHKKF010514650.1:7672-21727 GCA_019740295.1 Labeo calbasu
ATCTGCAATCGCTATTGAGTGTATTGATATGCACTTTTGAGACAACAAAAAACATTTTAAGATTTATTATTTGGTCTAAATTTGACTGAGATTGTGCATGAAAACAAAACAAAATAGTTTTGTGAAAATTAGTAGCCTTTTCATGTTTGTAAACCACTTAAAGTGGCTCTTGTGTTTTTATAATAACACATTTTGGATTGATAAAAAAAAATCTGCAGTCACTATTGAGTGTATTGATTGTGCACTTTTGAGACAAGAAAAAACATTTTCAGATTTATTGTTTGGTCTGAATTTGACTGAAATTGTACAGGAAAACAACAAAATAGTTTTGTGAAAATTAGTAGCCTTTTCATGTTCGTAAAGGCATAAAGAATATAATAAAGCACTTAAATTGACTCTTATTTTTGTAATTACACAGTTTAGACTGAATAAATTCTACAGTCACTATTGAGTGTATTGATATGCACTTTTGAGAAAACAAAACATTTTGAAATATCTTGGGTCAAAATGTGACTGAAATAGTACAGGAATACAAAACAAAAAATAGTTTTGTGAAAATTAGTAGCTTTTTCATGTTTACAAAGACATGAAGAATATAGTAAAGCACTTAAATTGACTCAGTTTAGACTGATGATAAATTCTGGAATTCTGAGAAAACAAAAAACATTTTAAGATATATTATTTAAGTAACACTTTATTTTAAAGGACAATTCCCACTATTAACTAGCATGCATATTACTAGCATATTGGCTGTTTATTAGTACTTATAAAGCACTTATTAATGGCTTATTCTGCATGACCATATTTTTCTATTTTGTCTATTTTTCTATTTTTTGGATTTTAGATACCTTACTATTAATGAGCAGCAAATCTGGAGTTTAATAAGACAGAAGTCATAGTTAATAGTAAGAATTGTAGAAGAAAAAGCTACATTTTGTGAATTGTGTACATTAACAGCTTTCTCATATTTGTAAAGACACGAAGAATGTTAGATATGTAGTGGTTTTACTTTACCGTCTCCTCCGCTGCTTGTGACAGGAAATTAAGTTTGTCCGAATTATACTGAATTTTTTAGTGAATTGTATACATTAGTAGCCTTTTCATCTTTGTAAAGACAGTAACACTATAATAAAGCAGTTCAACTGACTGGGAATAAATTCTGTGAGGCCGTTTGAGTATCTTGATATGCACTTTTGAGAAAACAAGAAACATTTTCAAATGTATTTGGTCTAAAGTTGACCGAATTGTTCATAATTTTCTATCTGTGTACATTAAAAGCCGTTTCATATGCAAGATCCATCTGTAGTGGTTTCACGGTACAGTTTCCTTTCTAGTGTGTGACAGGAGATTCAGTCTGTTGCCTCGCTTTGGTTATTAAAAACAGTAGCGGTGCTTGTCGCTGAAAAGAATAGGTTAGCAATTTCAGATCTGGTACTTGAGCACCTTTGTTCTACTAGCAGATCAAGCCCAGACGCCGATAATCCCACAGTATTTGAATTACCTGCTCCGGGAGGTGCCGCGATCTAAAATAAGAAGTGTTTTTTTCCCCTCTGTGTAGTTGTCTGCCATCTCATGTGATCATCGTAGGCCAGCGATGGTGGCCTGAGTATAGCTCCTTTAAAGGGGGACTCGGTTCTTGTGTGATAAATACTTGATGATGATGTATTTTTATTCAGTCTAAAGAAAGAATCAAACCGTTCCTATGGCAGTTCACCGGCCCCTGTTGTATGAAGCTGTATGTGCTTAAATATATATTTATAGATAAGCATGTGCTTAAATGAATGTTTTTTTACTGGAATATGTAATACGAAGTGGCTAAATAGTTAATGCAAGTGTTTTAAGCGAGGGCTTTTTATAGGCCGCTCGGTTGTGTGCGTGTTGACCCCTCTTTCCTTTGCTGATCGGTCTGCACTCGGTTGCTGGAGATAAAGATGGCAGGAAGAATTCAGTGGCCATGGGAATCAGGGGGGAGGCCATGTGCCAGCACACTCTTTCTCTCCCTCTCTTTTTCTCTCTCGGTCACCCTCGCTCAGACGCTCATACACACGGTCATTACCTCACTGACTGCCCCCTTTTGCTGTGTCTGAGGGCTGGGGTTTCACAGGGGGGCCGCTCCCCTCCCGCCCCACACAGGGAAGCCAGAACTCTGACGCCACCAGCATAATTAGCCGTCCATTTCAAATACAGCCCGAGTTGGAGGAGGGGATGAGAGCACTCGCCCCTCCCACCCCTTCTCTCTTCCTCTCTTTTTCTCTCTTTCTCGCTTCCTTTCGTTCATACTTTATGGCGTGTTTGGTCTGCGTGCCCGTGCACTCTGGAAATTCTTCCAGTTTGAAGGAATTTAACGCCTCTGATTTGTTTTACACAACTGAGTTGAGGGAAAGAACAAATTGCAAAAGAAAACTGAAGTTTAATGGCAGCATAATAGGCGTTTTCTGTATTCAGCTTTTAAATAAAAAGTCATTTTTGAGTCATGCAGATCTAATAGGCGCTTTATACTTTCTTGACGCATGTTTCTGGTTTTATAGTGACTGATTTATCTGTGCATTTTATTTCAATGGAAAAAAGGTTGTTTTTGTAAACTTTTGATACATTTGCTTTTCCTTTGAAACGACTTTCCTTTGTTGCTGACATCACCAAGGCCACACTCTCACTATTTGATAATGTAACTATAATGAATAACATTCACTGTAGCTGTTGATATTTAAAGCATTTGATTCCATCAATTCTTTATTGAATAAAAAGTTCTAACCTACAGGTTTCTTTTTTTGTTGAGAGTTACGTTTAGAAACGTCAAATTATAGAAGTGAAATGGGCACTTAATGCTGCTGACGTTTACAACTGTGCGATCACAAATTTTAACATGATTGAAATGTTTAGATGTGTTAGAAAACTTCAGTTTCTTTTTTTTTTTAAATAAAGATCCGGAACATTGTTTCCCGGTGGTCGTTCAAAAACTACTTAAAGCCCTGAACGGGAGAAAATGGACTGCTGAATAATATTTATGTAAAATAGTGTTAAAACAATGCGCCAGGTTATTACTGTGATAGACTGTGGAAAAAGGTTAGAACAGCGTTTTATTTGCTTCTGTTCAGAAACATCTGGAAAGAGTTTGAGGGAAGTAGTTCTGAATTAAGAGCCATGGGAAAGAGATCTGCTCCGATTGCCCTCTTTCCTGAGTGGAGGAGAGAGAGAGAGAGAGATAAAGGGAAGTTTAGTCCAAATGGTCTTTTTGTATATTGTCAGTTAAAACAGATTTTATACTTAAGAATCATTACGACTGTCATCTTGTTCCATGTTATCTGTTCCATGTCATTTGGATTTATTGCTTTTAATGGCTACATTAAACAAAAATTACAGTGCTTTTATGCAGGTTGTACGTTTAGGTTCTGTCATAAACAACCAGTTTAACCCTAGCTGGCTTGCGCCAGCATTTGTTATGATTGCGCCGTTGTTGAACGTTTCGCACTGCAACCCGATCCATTGTTTTCAGACAAGATTCACTAACTCTGTGATGAGAAGAGCATGTTTTTATTTCCAGTCTTCGCTGCCATTTCGAGGCTCCGCCGCGCCACCCTAATTCGCCGCAGATATGTTTAAAAAATCACAACCGCGGAGATCAAAGGCCTTGACAAAGCCTGTGACTTTACTGTGCATAAAACTAATGAGGTGCATCTTCCTGCGTCTGGATGCTTTTTCATCTCGCCGTTGTCGCCGGTGGTCAATATGTGGTTTACAGCAACCCTCGGTTTACGCTAATTTGGATTTATCTGCAAATTTCTGCAACAAAACACTGAATGAATGGGAGACTTTGCTAGCCGTGATGCTCTTTTTTTTTCTAAAGTTAAAATCAAAAATTTGAAAATTCTGAATACGTTCCTGGTTTTCATTGAATTATTCATGTGTGCACGTTAAAATGGTTATCTTTGTAATCTTTATAATACAATAATAATAACCCTACAAAGGTTTTGCAAACACTTATTGTTGAGTTAAACTACACATTATTGGTGCTAGCCCTAAAAGAGACCGAACTGACCTAAAAGAAATAGAAATTGGCTGTATTTACTCTCTAAATTCATGTTCCAGGCCCTATTGCAAGCGTTATGTGCCACTAAACAAATTTTCTAATCGTACAATGTTGAACATTTTGTTATCCTTAAATTGTGCCGTACGTAACTAAAATAGATTGCGAAAACTGTTTCTTGTTGACTTCAACCACAAATTATTGGTGAAACTAGCTAGCATAGTAGTACTAATGCTAAACTGTTAGTTACCAATGACTCCACTTAATAATGGAATGAAAATTGACTGTACTTACTTTCCAAATGCAAATTCGGGGTCAAAACATGTTCATGTTTTTCGGTAGAAAAAATGTCTTAAGTGTTTATTAGTCATAATGTAATTTGTTTTGCCTCCAAACTGATGCCACCAAACTGTTGCTATTCCATCCTATATCAATGAACATTAAGTTAACTTAAAATTGTGCCATATGTAACAAATAGTTTGTGAGAATTGTTTCTTGTTGACTTCAACTGCAAATTATTGGTGAAATTAGCTAGCACTAATACTAAATTGTTAGTTATCGGTGACTCTGCTTAAAAATTAAATTAAAATGGACTGTATTTCCTTTCCAAATGCAAATTCCGGGTCTTATTGTAAACATGTTATTCCATAAAAAAAAATGACTTTGTACATGTTTTTTATTTGTAAAGTAATAACTTGCTTTGCCTCTAAACTGATGCCACCAAACTGTTAGTTTTCCTGCCCTATGTTGCGTCTTTTTGTATCCTTAGAATTTCTGTCATTACAGAATAAATTTTATGTGCGAACGCTGCTTTTCGTTAACTTCAACTTCAACACTATTTATCTTAAAGGTTCATGAAACCCCAGACTACTTTTTCTGAGATTTTAGTAGAGGTGTTTGTGTTGCACATCATAGATGACAATGTTAGCATCCGGAATTAAACGGGTTAATTATGAGCTTTTTTCCGCTATTTTCATCTTCCGGGTTTAAAATCTACATTGTGCTGACATCAGAGTTTGTGACGTGGCAACGGACTATAGTGCATCGATGACGCGTCGGTGTCTCATAATTATTCATGAGGCTACATGTTCTTATCCTATGAGAAGACGCTTCGCCTAATTATTCACGACAGCGTGTGTTGATTTGCTATGACAGACGCTTCAGACTGTGAGATTGGGTATATTAACTGAGAGAAACGTTCATGGATTAAAGGAGAGTGTTTGTTTTTGTTTGCTTTGTAAGAGTTCGGCACAGACATGATTCATTCATAAAGTGAGTGTAATAACGGTTTTTCAACTCTTTGACGCAACCCATCAAAAGGATTATAAACGCGGCAAAATAAGCCTTAAAAAGTTAACAGAGGTGCAACAGCGCATTCATATATATGTTTCCGATGCAGAGTGCAAATGGCTGTGCATTTATTTGTGTTTTTAACTCAATAGGAGCGAAATTAAACTGTCTGAACCCGAAGTTGACTCTCTTCCCCCTCCGCACCGCAGCGTACCATGCCCACTTTTGAAGCATTTTTAAAACTGTGCTGGAACACGGGGGTTTCATGACCCTTATACACAATATGACTCAATATGACTCCGTATTCGGTCCAAACAGCAGGCAGATGTGAAATCAACATGAAATCGAAACTGAATGTATTTATGTGCCAGGTCTTCTTGTAAGTGTTATGCGCCACTAAACAAATTTTTCTCATCCCACATCGTTGAATGTATAGTTATCTTTAAATTGTGCCATACGCAACTAAAATAGTTTGTTGACTTCAACCACAAATTGTTTGTGAAACTAGCTCGTGATAATACTAAACTGCTAGTTATTGGTGACTCCGCTTCAAAATGAAATGAAAAATGACTGTATTTACTTTCTTAAAACAAAGTCTGATTGTAAACAAGTTAGTTATTCCGTAGACAAAATGTCTTGAAGTGTTTTTTAGTCTTAAAGTAATAACTTGTTTTGCCTCCAAACTGATGCCACCAAACTGTCGCTTTTCCTGTCCTACATTGCAAATTTCTTTATACTTCGAATTATGTCTCATTACAGAACTATTTTATTTACAAAGAAACATGTTCTTATTATAAGTGTTATGCACCACTAAACTCATTTTTCACAGCCTACACTGTTCAACATTTTGTTTTCTTTAAATTGTGCTATTCGTAACTTAAAATAGTTTGCAAAAACTGTTTCTTGTTGACTTCAAGCACAAGTTATTGGTGAAACTAGCTAACGCTAATGCTAAACCGCTATTTATCGGTGACTCCACTTAAAAAGGAAATTAAAATTGACTGTATTTTCTTTCCAAAATGCAAGTTCTTATTGCAAACATGTTCATATTATTCCAGGGAAAAAAACGTCATCGTTGTAAAAGTTTTTTTTACTGATGCCGCCAAACTGTCGGTTTTCCTGCCCTACGTCGCATTTTTTAATTCTTAGAATTATGTCTCATTACAGAACTGAATTTTATTTACAAAAGCTGTTTTACGTTGACTTCAACTGCAAGCGATTGAACTAGCTAGCAGTGAAGCCAAAGCACTATTTATCTTAACACAAAAATGACTCGTTATGATCTCGTATTTAGTCCAAACAGCAGGCAGACGTCAAAATCAACATGAAATCAAAACTGACTGTATTTACTTTCTAAATACATGTTCCACTACTCATTTTCTCATCCTACGTCGTTGAACATTCTGTTATCGTTAAATTGTATCTTACATAACTACAGTCGTTTTTTGTTGACTTCAACCACAATGTATTGGTGAAACCAGTTAGTGCTAATGTTAAACTGCTAGTTATCGGTGACTCTGTTTAAAAAATTAAATAAAAATTGACTGTATTTACTTTCGAAATACAAATTTCGGGTCTTTTTGTATACAAGTTCATAGTAATATTTGTCTTTGTAAGCCACCAAATTTGCCCCTGATGCCACCAAATTGTTTTCCTGCTCTACGTCGCATTTTTTGTATCCTTAGAATTTCTCTCATTACAAAACTACATTTTATTCGCGAATTCCATTTCATGTTGACTTCAACTGCGAGTGATTGAAACTAGCTAACAGTGAAGCCGAACTGCCATTTATCTAAACACAAAATGACTCGTCATGATCCCGTGTTCGGTCCAAACAGCAGGCAGACGTCGTCCCTCGCTCGATAATTTACTGGGCGAGATTTTGTTTGAAAAATAGAGATTGTATTTGCTCTTTAAATATCAGAGTATCGATCGCGCACGGCGGCGGCAGCGGGTGAAGACTCTCAGTCGGAACTGTTAATGTGTGGGAGACTCGAGAGGCTGGAATCTCACTCACATGCCATGTTTGATAAAAGCCCAGCTCTTAGGGGGCTATGAACAGTCCATTTCAGCTGAGGCGAGGAGGAGGCACGCACCTCTCTTTCTCCCTTTATCTCTCTCGCTCTCCTTCCCTCTCTCGCTTTCTTACCGCTCGCTGTGAGAGATGATTGAAAAGCCGGAGTTTCCATCAGCGGCCGTCAGCTGTAAATGTACTCAGACTGCTGAAACAGCCCTGCGTTGTTGCTGACCGTGGCATGGGCCAGAGGATGTAGCGCCATATTGCATTGTGTGTAGTGTGCCAGCATAATCAGGTGTGAATAAGTAGGTCAGCTGTGGCCTGTGTTTCGCGTTGCCGGTTGGTATTTCTGACAGCAGCCGAGAGTTTTTTATTTTTTTTATTTTGTGCAGTCGGTGGTTTGCGGATTGTTGACGTTGAAGACTGTTTGCGGGAAAAGAGGGACGTTCGCAGCTTGTGTGTTCAGACGGAGGATGAATCACATTTGTGTTGGGTTACATAACATGCCAACCCTTTGGGGGGTGACCCAAGCTCTTTTTCTTTTTGCACTCGTTGTTTCTCCTTCACTTTCATTCTGTCGTTTCACATTCGGACTCTCTCTGGTTGGCACCGAGCCTCCGTTTGATTGCCAACTGAGAAAGTGCCACGGTCGTATCAGGATACCTGTCGTAAGGTGACACAGTCTTTTGTCTGACGGTCTCGCGCGGTGACTTCCTTTGAGCGTGTTCTGTCGAGAGACATCTGGACTGCTGTTTAACTTAGCTGTCTCGAGCATAAACAGGTGTTTTTGTGACTAAATGAATGGATTAACCAGCAGACCCAGACACAGTTCCACTCCAGACTCCAATGCCAAATTTTTTTTAACCTTGCGCCGTGTGCGTAATCCTAGAGATATAAATAGCCTTCCTCAATAAGAACTGGAAGGAAGGGCACACGCACGGCAACCTTCATACGTTTCATTGTGGTGCGTTTACCTAATTTATGTTCAAAGTAAGATTTGTAAGCATAATAATATAGCATAGAGTCAATTTGAGGCCTTGTGGCCTTTGACTTCTGTGGTTTAAGCATGTGCAAAACTACAACTTATTGTTCATAAAAGGATAGTTCTGTCATCATTTACACACCCTTATGTTTTTCCATGTTTTTGTCTGTACAAGGAAAATCAATGGAATCCAGTGTTGTGTGTTGTTTCAGAATATTATCTTTTGTGCTCTACAGAAGAAAAAAGCTATATAGGTTTGGAATGACATGAGGGTGCGATGAATGAAATGATAACAGAATTTACGTCTTTTTTATCTCTTAAAGGAAAAAGATAATTACTAGGTTGTTTGTTAGACTATTTGTTAGAAAGAAGCTGATGCCGAATTCGCAAGAAATTACATGTAATATAAATGTATCTGTAAACCTAATTATGATTGTAATATGAAAAAAAGAAACTTTGGAAGTTGTACCTTTTCGTAATTTCTTGTACAAATTCTTACAATAGTTGTCATAAGACTGTGCTGCAGTCTTTATTTTAAAAATGCGTTCAAGACAGCTGGCCTAAACATAATTTTTTTTGTTTTATAATTAATTACATTTGCCTAACTGTTTAAAAGTTTAAGGTTGGTACTGTAAGAATCTCTTATGCTTACCAAGGCTGCATTTATTTGATCAAAAATACAGTAAAATGGTAATATGTAGCGATTAATCGCAACTAATCGCATCCAAAATAAGTTTGTTTACATACTATATGTGTGTGTACTGTGTATATTTATTATGTGTGTGTACACGCATTTATATATTAAGGAAAAATATGATAGATTTATATTTAAAGTATTTATATTATATATTATAATTGTGATTAATCGCATCCAAAATAAGTTTCTGTTTACATACTAAATGTCCGTGTAGTGTATATTTATTATGTATATATAAATACACACACATGCATGTATGTGTATATTAAGGAAAAATATTGTAGATTTGTATGTAAAATATTTATTTATAATCTAAATTATATACAGATATAAATATATATATACATATAAATATTTTTAAAAATACGTATATGTGTTTGTGTATTTATATATACATAATAAATATACAGAGTAAACACACACATAGTATGTAAACATAAACTGTTATTTAGGATCCGATTAATCGCGATTAATCGCGATTAATCGTTTAACAGCCCTAAATATTTTTTTAAATATATGCATGTACGTTTTTTTTTTACATGTATGTGCATTTATATATACATAATAAATAGTCAGTACTCCATAAACTTTTATTTTGGATGTGATTAATTGCGATTAATCGTTTGACAGCCCTAAATATTGTGAAACATGATTACAATTTAAAATAACTGTTTTCTATTTTAATATATTTTAGAAAGTAATTTATTCCTGTGATGGCAAATCTGCATTTTTATCATTATTCCAGTCTTCAGTGTCAAGTGATCCTTTAGAAATCATTTTAATATGCTGCTTTGGTGCTTGAGAAACATTTATTATAATGATCTTTATCTGAAATAGAAATGCATTGATTTTAACGTTATATATCTTTACTGTCACTTGATCAATTTAATGCGTTCTTGATAAAGACAAATCTTACTGAGCCCAAACTTTTGAACAGTACAGTAGTGAATAAAGTGAATGCACTATTAAAACAAATCGAAGTGTTTTTTTCATAAGCGCAATCAAGCAAACTGACTTAAACTCTATAATCTAATGAGCGTAGTGTGTCTGTAAAAACAGGAGTTTTGGTTGGAAACTGTTCGAGGAGTTTTTTATTCTTGAGGAGCCCCAGATGCTCAGTACATTATGTGATATGATGGTGGCTCCTAATTTAGCCGCGGTCTTATCCTGTACGGATGAGTAATTGTGTCCATAAAGAAGGTTAATCTTCATAACAGGGGAACATAAACCAGATCTCTCTGGATCCTCTTCTGTTTCAGCACAGAACAGGGTAAGAGAGTATTTCTAAAGCTCAGAGCAGGGAACTTTTTTGGGTTGGAAGAATTTAGTGCCGTTTCTGAGAAAATAAACATTACGCTTCTATTTGCTCCTCACAGTTATTGTCTGGTCTCAGGAAGGACCGGTCAAAGTTAGGTGAGGTTTTGGAAGCACTTATTTTAGACCGGCTCTCCGCGGTTCCCCAGCGGGAAGGTCTGGACCGTTGAGGTGGGGGAAGACAGCGTTTCGGAACGTCTCAAAGTTTCCGGAACACTTCACCTCAGAACTTTTCGAGTGCCGTCTCGCTCCATTACTATTCTCGGAGAGTCTCAGGTAGCCATGGCGAAGAGTTTGCACCCAGCTGTGGTTTAAGTGCTCTGTGAGAATGGGAAATAATCAGGAGACCCTTTAACCTCCTGTCCGCACTTTTTCCCTTCTGTCTTACTCTCACTCTCTCTCACACACACACACACACACACACATACACACACTTTTGGGTTTTACTCCAGACGTCCCTTGCCAGCCTGGGCTCAGCACTTTAAAAACCCAAACAAAACAAATCCTCTGCGGGGGCCCGCGGTGCCTAGGGAACCGGGCAGCTCCACCTCACACTCAGCGGCAGCAGTGCTCCCTGATCTGGCTTGGAGCTAGACTTTGGCTGAACTTTCACTTT
Source organism: Labeo calbasu (assembly GCA_019740295.1). Lineage (NCBI taxonomy): Eukaryota > Metazoa > Chordata > Actinopteri > Cypriniformes > Cyprinidae > Labeo > Labeo calbasu. The sequence goes on from JAHKKF010514650.1 coordinate 18,613, forward strand.
TGCCTGAAACAGTTATTATTAGTGACCTGAAAACCTCCAGGAGGAGTGGAAATGGAAGCCAGATGCCGTTAGTGGCTGGAAAACGATATTAAGCTTTCAAATGGTGCCCATGGGGAGGGAGACTGACATGGATTTCCATGTTGGGGGGGTGGAGAAACAGTGACCCCGGCGCTGCTTTGCTGATTTGTTCTGCCGATGACTCGCGCTTACATATCGTTACAGACGAGGGGGTCTGGGGAAGGGTCGGACCTCCAAATTCGGTTGCTTGTGGGGACGCTACTGTTATCTCTGATCGTACATATGGGAAAACATTGATGTTTCTGCAGATGTAGGCCATGATAATTTAGCTAGATGATTATTTTTTCCCAGACTTTTAATCTCAATGTTTGCTTTAAAAAAAAAAACAAAAAAAAAAAACTTTTCCATAATTTGTAATGATATTTAGTATCTCATATCTGTCACTAACGATTATTTTAGTAATCGAGTAATCTGTTGGTTATTCTGACGATTAATTGGATAATTATATATTTTTTGTAGTAATAAAAATAGATCTAAGTGAACAGTAACCTTTAAAATGACTTTAAATATGTATGTATAATATCAATGAGGTGTTAAAAGCAAGTAATCATATGGTTTTATAGAACAAAGCTAATAAAATACATAATGTATTATAAACAATAGAACTAATGTAATGCATCGCCTTTTTATTTAATTAAAACGTATGTAAATTTTTATATATTTGTGAATTCTTAATAACTTTATGCTTTATTATGTTTTTAAATGGGTTTAACATGTGGAATGCGTCACTTCTGGTATCGAATACTCGAATAGAATCGAGGAATCGTTGCAGACCTAATCTTTAGTGCTGTCGAACGATTAATCGCGATTAATCGCATCCAAAACAAAAGTTTGTGTGTGTACTGTGTATATTTATTATGTAAATACACAAATGAATATATTTAAGAGAAATGTTTATATATTAAATTTATAAATATAATAAATAATTATATAAATTATTTGAATGTAAATACCTACATGTAAATACAAGTAAATATTTTTAAAATATATTCTGTATGTATGTAAAATATACAGTACACATATTTTATGTAAACAAAAAATAATTTTGGATGCGATTAATTGCGATTAATCATTTGACAACAACAATTTGTTTTTTTTTTCTTATTAAATGGCTCAAAAAAGTGTTTTTTTCAGTCAGTAGTACTTGCTTTCAACCAATTAACGTTGCCAGTTTAAAATAAAATATTCATGTAAAATACAGTAAAAATATTTAAAAATAATTGTTTTTTTTAATATTTAAATCAAATATTTCTGTATATTTTTTTAAGTACCTTTCTGATTTGTTTAAATATAATAGACTTTTTTCAATTTAATAAGTAGCTGTAGTATTATATATAATATTATATTGTAATATTATATATAATAACTTTTTTTTCATTCACCCAAAAATGAAAATTCTGTTATTAATTGCTCACCCTCATGTTGTTCCACACAAATTAAGACGAAATCTGAGAGCTTTCTGACCTTGCATAGACAGCAATGCAACCACCACGTTCAAGGCCCAGAAAGGTAGTAAGGACATCATTAAAATAGTCCAATTTTATGAAGCTGCGAGAATACTTTTAGGGTGTGCAAAGAAAACAAAAGTAACTTTCTTCTCTTCCATGTCAGTCTTCTTCACGCGCTCACTACCTTACCTTACCTTTCTGGGCCTTGAACGTGATAGTTGCGTTGCTGTCTATTCAGAGAAAAAAAGCTCTCGGATTTAATCCAAAATATCCTTATTTGTAATCCGAAGATGAACGAAGGAACGTAAGGTAAACCCTTACTCAGCTTTTCAGGCACTGTGGGAACAACGACAGTCTGACAGTGACGTCCCTGGATTGTTGCGTCCAGTCTAGGGAGACGATGCAACACGCGCTGCCCCTTTAATTCCAGCATTTCCTCATCCCCTTGTTCTCTCTCTTTATACAAAATGTCTGTGCAGCCTCCAGCGAGGTTCTGTCTCCAGGAGGGTAATTATTTTTAGCAGGAAGTGTCTGAAAATGGACTGTACTTGGTCAGATGTGTGTGTATGTACGTGCGTGTGTGTGTGTTGGCCCCTGGCTGGCTGGCCTAGCTTGCAGTGAGGAGAGATTGGCGGGATGTTGGTGTTGTTATTAGTCCTAACAGCAGCCGGGCAGAGGATGTGCTCTCCTCGGTCCCGCGGGATATCAGAGACAGATCCGCAGAGATCAGAGGGCCGAATATATCAGGTGAATTTCAGCGAGAGGGAATGAAAATAGCAGGCTAGCCGAAGAGAGGCTTTTTGCTTATTTATGAGAACGTCACACCTGGCCTATATCGACAGGAACGCATTTTACCGCGTTATTGTGCTACTCCCAGCGTTTTCATCCTTTGGTGGTCAAAGGGGATTTTTCACGACCCTTTGTTGTTCTTCTCGCCCCTTAAATCAACAGAATTTGGAAAATTTGCGCTTGCATTTGTGTGATTTTTCCCAAATTTACCCAGTGACTGTGCAAGTTAAAAAAAGACGGGGGAAAACAGATGATGGTCAATGTTAAAGTCATCAGTCTGTGCAGGATTGTTTGAGGTGTTTGCCTTCAGTTTGGCTAGGCTATTTCTCTTGGCAGGCTGATATGTACATCTGACACTGATGGCTTCCCTGGCCATCTGCCAGAGAATATTTCAAACAACTTGCTTTTAAAAAGACCGCTGTGCGTCCTGGGAGTTACAGCATAATTAAACAGACTTGAACCTCTCCGCACAGAAACAAATCACTATAAATATCGACATACTGAAAAGGCCTCTGTGCCTGCGGTCTTCCATAATTTTTACTTTTTTTTAAAAAAGTTATTAAATAAGTTTAATCACATTTGTATTTCTTGTTCTTTGTTTTACAGGTGAATCATTTGAAGGCTTTTTTTGTGTATCATTTTTGTATCAACAACAATAAAAAAAAAAAAAAAGTGAAAATGTGGCAAAAATAAGACAAAATGTGCTTAAAAATAAAATAATTATATAGAAATGTATATACATATATAGTATTATGTATATGTGTGTGTGTGTGTATATATGTGTGTATATATATGTGTGT
>JAHKKF010514652.1:0-10468 GCA_019740295.1 Labeo calbasu
TCAAAACATTAGGACAAAAATTTAATTTAAACATTATTCATGGAACATTTTTTTTTTACTGAAACGTTTTATTTTGGACTTTCATCCAACTATTTTAGTATATTTTGTATGTAATTGTTTCAGAATGTTTCAAGAACATTCAAAAGTAACGTTGCCATAATGTTTGCAAAATTGTAAAATAGAATGTTTCCTTACCATTCTTATAACCAAGAAAATACTTTTTTTTTTATTTAAAAAGTAAAAAAAAAAAAAGGCCTTTAAATTTTATTCAGAGAATAATAATGTGGTTACACTTTAGATATTCTACTAACTATAAGTAACTTTGCAACTACATGTCAACTAATTCTCATTAATCTGCAACTACATGTCTACTAACTCTCAGAGCAGACTTTTAGGTTTAGGGTTAGTAGAATAAGTTGACATGTACTTGCAAAATTTAGAAGAGTGCTAGAAGATATTAAGCAGACAGTCTACTAATACTCTGACCAGTTGACACATGCAGTTGCAAATTTACTAACTGTTAGTAGAATGTCTAAAGTGGACTATCAAAATAAAGTGTTACCAATAATGTTTTTATAACTTAATTGCAATGTTAACAAATAATTTTTAGAATACATTTTTGTTAGCTGGATAAGGTCACTTTTGAGCTTGTGTTGACTTCACAGAAGCAATGAGAACATTTTGTCATTTTTTCTTTTATTAAGTCACTTTTAATCTCTTTTTACTGAGTTCCTAAAGATAAATAAGAGAGGATGATAATGTCAGATTAATAGAAAAGTTGCTTTGGAAGCACAGCAAGTTATTACATTTCGACTAGGGATGCACAATATTAAAATTCTGGCAGATGCAGTAATTACTTTCAAGTTATGGCTGATATTACAATTCTTTCCTATTTTAGCTAAATAAATAAATTATAAATTAGATCACTAAAAACTACAATAAATCATTTTAAAATTGGGCATTACACCATTAAAAAGGGATATTCATTTAATTTAACAGTTTTATTAAATTGTTAGATTTTTCAAAGATTACCTTTGAGCGTGATTACGGAAAAGATAATCCTGAGCAATTAAATATCAGCCAATATATCCGATATCAACTGTTACTAATTTAAGAAATGTATTAGCTGATAACCACTATACAGTAGTGTGAACATATTGTGCATCAATAACAGATTATGAACATTTTCATGAAAACATTATTTTTAGTCTAATAACATGCTTATAACATTCATGTTTGACTTTGTGCACAGTGTTAGAGAAGCTTTACATCACCTGTTTTCCATACCACTCAACATCTCTGTTGGTCAGATGAGTGTGACAGGCTGACGCTGTGTATGAGAAAGGTTCATTTTGCACTCAGGTCTGGATGTGATGGCTCAGCATAAGAACAAATGGAGTTAGACAGAGGTGTGTGTGTGTGTGTGTGTGTGTGTCTCAGACTAATGACTGATAACACACTCAGTGTAAACACAGCTAATCTCCTCACAAACACAGAGACTCAGCAAAATAGGTGTGTTTGCCTGCAACGTCCAGACATTCACACTGACTCTTATCTGCTGAGCTTAAAGCAAACACTTACAAAAGATATGACAGGAGTGACTGACCGCCTCAATCTCACAAACACATTCACCACACATGCACTTGTGTTCATGCTCACTAAAGTGATATTTCACTCAAAAAAGAAAAAAAAAAAAAAAGGACGAGGGTGAAATTTTCATCTTTGGGATAATTATTTTAAAAACCCTAAACTGTCACAGGTTAACATCAGCCAGTGGAGGGCACTGTTTTACATATGTCCTTCAGTAAAATCACAGTACTCACACAGTATGCATGCAAATTCATATATCAACTTCTATTGTTGTTGATAATGCTGTGAAAATGCATGCAAGCTCTCTCAGCATGTGTCTTCATGTGGACCAAATTTTCACCCAGATTCACTGCACTCCCTCCTGTACGTCTCGTGACTGTAAACCCCTCGCCTCTGATACGGTTTCCCGAAACTTTGTAGAGTTATAATGAGTTTCAGCCGCTCTGCTCTACATCTGAGATTCATTAAGGCAGAGGAGAATGCAGTCGAGTCTTTCTTTATGACAAAGTCACTAATTTCTGCTGTCTTTTCAGCTGCAGTGTGCTCAGTAGTGCACAACACATCCAGCAGCATGAAAGGTTTCTAACTTTTATGTAATCATTATGCAGTTTTTATGAAGTCAGATAAATAGTGAAAGTTACGTGGATATTTTTTAAAAATGTATCTGCCACACTATTTACACAAACTGCAAAACAAAGATAAAAAGGTGTATCAAATCCCTCAAGAACCTGTCAGGAGTCATATTTCACCTCAAAAAAGAAAGAAAAAAAATTATATTCTGCATAAAGAAAATGAAGCTTATTAGATTACCATTAATTATTTAAAAAATGCATTTTGTTCTATAATAAAATAATTTATAATAATCATTAATACTAAAATGATTACATAATAGTTTTAATTGTAAAGTATATTTTTAAAAGTGTAATTATAAGCATGGTGGCATCATTTATTGTACTAACGTTTTATTAACAGTAATTTCAATAATAATAATAATAATAATAACAAATAAATGTCATTTTTTTTGCATTAACAGTAATGAGAAAAGCAAAATGTATCTTAATTTAAAAAAAAAGAGAGAGAGACAAAAACAAAAGGTCCTTACATTTCTTTCTTTTTTATCCTTTGTTTTTATTTCTCTTTGATTTTAGTGAGAAACATGACCCAGAAACTTCATAAACTTTCCCAGGTATATAAAAATTATATCCTAAAATAAGGATGTTGAAAAACAGACCATTTGTCCTATTGTCCCCCAAGTACGCTAATGTCATCTGTCATATTAGCCAGACTGTCAACACTTTCTATAAACAATCCCAAAGCCAGCCATGATAGGCTACCAAAACATATACATGCTATGATTTTGATATATTATGCTATACTTGATCAGAAATAAGGGATAAATGTTTACTAAGAAAAACCCATCTGTAAAATCAAAGTCAAGTATGAACCGAATGTGATTCCTTCAGCAAACTACAACTACTAGCAACTGAAGGTTTACATAATAAGACCATATTTGTATTCAAGGATGCACAAAATCAAAGAGTAAACGGCTACTGTAGAGTGTCTAAGGTAATTTAGACAGAGCCTCATGGTACATCTGTGCTTTATAAGCATTCCCTTCGGGTGATCGCGTATGACTGTCCAGTTTCTATACAGGCATTCACATTAAACACAGACACACGCACACAAGTACGAGCGCCTGTACATCTGAACAGTCTGAGCCGCATCTGCAACGATTTAAAATGTCAAATTGAATTAGAGCTGCTCTCCATCCTGTGTGTCTGTGTGTGTGTGTTTGGACAGTCCAGCCATTTGTGTTTGTCCTGAATAGTGAATGCATGCATACCTTCACCATTACACAAGGGAACTGTGTTTCTCCTAAATTCACCAGAGAAGAAAAGAGAAACATAAAAGGTATTTTAATGACAGTAAATGTATTTCCGTCCACATTACGGTCAGCAGCGGTGCAGAAATACACGGTACGTTTAGGTGTGTTTGCCATGATTAGGCCGTCTGGCTCATACTACATTTAAATGGGGTGTGTCTCTCTCTCTCTCTCTCTCTTACACACACGCACACACACAAACAGAGACATTATTCAGGTGCTCTGTTTGTCTTCTCCACCCCTGTCCAGTGCACACAAACCCCTGCAAACATCAGCTGAGAGAGAGAGACACATCTAGAATTTTAGCAGATTAGCAAACAAACAAAAAAAAAGAAAAAGTTACAAAAGTCACTATAACTACCACTTTCATGATAAATACACTGTCATAATATTAATACTATGGCATTATCATGAGAATCTTACAGTGCTATGCTGTAAAAAATTAGTTTTCAAAGTTTTAAACACTCTGGAGGACATTTTAAAAGAAAGTGCTATTTTAGTCTTTTTACATGAAGCAGAGTTTCATGTGTAATTCAGTGTTACTTGCCATCTCTTTGTATTTATTTGTAAAATTTACTAGCTATTTCTTGCAAAGTCACTTTTTTCAGTGCGTGCAAATAATGTGGTATGCCAATATCATAAGCAGCACCATGGTGTACAAAACCATACTGGCATACTTTGGTCATTTTTGAAAGGTATTTGTAATTGCAGCTATAGGCCAGAAACAAAGAAATGCAAAATGACAGCAATCAAGAGGAGATATATTCTGTAAATCAGACTTTCATTTCTAGTTTGAGTACAGTAGCTTCTACACACACACACACACACAGAAGGATGTAAATGGATTTGACAGATGAAGTGAATCATTGTCTGCGACTGAAAGAGATTCTACGAAAAACCCCAGTTCACACATTCATTCATGCACTTCTATTGTCTCCTTATTGAAATTGAGAAGAGACCTCCATTCACCTACAGTCGACCCCACCCTAACACACACACAAACGTTTGTTTTTCTATCATGATAGGGACTTTCCATTGACTTCCTTTTTTTTTTTTTATTACCTAGAATGAACCCTCACACAAACATTACTGCATTTTACATTTTTACTAAAACACTGTGTTTGTCAAGCCATTTTAACAGACATTTGGCCTAAGACATCAAAACATTCTTATGGTTGAAATTAAAGTAATTTCATAATTGATTAACTTTGCAACACTCATATTATGCAAACCTTTTTTAAAACCATATGTATTGTATAAAGCAATACTTACACCTGCACACTCCGGAAAAAAGGTACAAAAGTTGTCACTGTGGCAGTACGTTTTAAAAGGTGCTAATATGTATAATTTAGGCACTAATATGTATACTTTCAAGGTACTAAAATGCATCTTTTAGGTGTAAATACAGTACAAAGGTGTATCTTTTAAAAGTGTACCATTACTTGGATAGTTTTTGTACCTTTGAATGTGCAGTAGTTTATGCTGTTGTTTGGCTGTTTATTCTGCCGTGGTGATTTCAGTGGGTTTATTATGTCGGCTTGACAAGGCCAACATAATGTTATTGTTCAAACGCTATATCTATGAGGTACTTCCAGGCAACGCTTTGTGAATCTGATCTCAAAGTCAAGGTTTACAAAAGGCTGTCTTGAGAAATCTTTCTTTTCTAGTCTAAATTAAAGAGAGAATCTTCATACTTGACATGTCTCAATACACCACCAGAGACCATAAGTGTGTATTTTGATTATGCTTGCTTGATAAAGCCAACATACTGATCTACTATTTCTTCTTCTTCCGAGACTAAATTTGAACTCCACTAAATTTGCAATCCACCTTATTTTTTCCATAAGAGTGGGTGCAGCCATTTGTAATTCTTTTGTGTCTGGCTTCCGGTCTCATCCACTTCCAGCTATTTTTATCTGCACAAAAAGATCGTTTTGCTGCTTGACATTGCAAACTGGTGTGTCTTACCATATTATTTTGATGTATTATCTTAATTATGAACACACTGGTTTGTAGTGTAAACTGTTTTACCGTTTACTGCACTTCGATATTTTTCTCGTTGTTTCCCTATGGCAAATTATGAACCGGACATGTAACACATTACCAGAAAACAGCTTATTTCCGCATTGAAAAATAAGGTGGATAACTACTGGTCTGACTCAGGTTGCTATATCTTTATCTTTTCTAAATGATCTGACTTAGGGTTTTCGTAAAACTGGACAATCGAAATGACAAAACTTTTGAACAGTAACACTAGGCTAAACATTGACAACTATCCTAGGACAATGTGCTAAATCATGCCAGAAACATGCTAAAACTTGCTAGCAATGTGCTAAACCATGCTAGCAACATGCTATATGCTAACAACACGCCAATTTATGCTACCAATGTGCAAAATCATGCTAACATAGGGCCCTATGATATCCGGACGGAATCGCAGAATCCAGTCATAAAAACAGAATTTACTGAATAAGGTGGAAAGTCAACGTTTGAATGAATTAATCAAAAGTAGGTCATTACACTTAAATCAAACCGCAATATGGACTAAATATTATGCTGCAGAAATACCAATTAAATGTGAATCCTGCATGTTCTGCGTGTCTTTAATGAATGGAGCAGAAGAGCGGTTTTGTTTACTACACACACTGAAGCGTGCTTGAGGCTCGTGGTGATTTCAGTGTCTGTCGTCTCACTAAATGAGGACATAAATACATAAACAATATCTGCTGAGAGTCGCTTCATGAGCATTTGACCGTTCCATTTTAGGAAAACTAGCATTATATCATATACACACAGAAATGTAAAGGTAGACACGGCAACCTGTCAAAATTAAAGTCTGGTTTAACTTTAAGACATTGTGCCAGATATATATTACTACTATTACTACTACTGCTAAAATGAAACAAGCATTATTTTTTAAGAGTTTAACCACACAATATTTCTTCCATGTTTTAATTTTAATAATAAATTCCCCTTTGTTTGCCAAAAAAAGTTTGCTTAATTTCAATAACTAAAAGATGAATGAAATTAATGTTTTATGCCTTCATTTGATAACCAGAACATTTTAAAAACACAACAAATAATTTCCAAGGGTAAAAAAAAGGCTATTTTAAGAATAAATTTGAATAAATTAAGGATGCATTCAAATAATTAGACGTGCTAAAACACAGAATTTAATAACAATAAAACATATGGTGAGAAAAAATAAAACATTTCATAGGGCCCTAAACATGTAATTTTTGTTATACCTTTATTACATTTAAAAGTTTCATGATTTTAATTAGTTAGACATGCTCTTTGATTAATAAAATTTTAATTTAACCATTAAAAAGGAGCTGAGAAAAATTTAAACAGGAAAAAACAGAGTTTGGAAATAAATAAAACGGAATTTGGGAAAAATTAAAACAGATTTCATAGCGCCCTACTAACAACGAGCAACGCTAAATCATGATAGCAATGTCCTAAACAATACAAGCAACAATGCATACAAGTAACATGTTAAAACATGCTAGCAACATGTGTTAGCAATGTACTAAAATTTGAGTTACTAATGGAAATCACTGGATATACGAGTTTGGATTATGGCCTGATTTAACTAGACTGTGTTACTGCTGGATTTGTTTTCATTACTAAAGACTTGACCACATAATAGGTTCTTCTGAGTAATTAAACATACATCAAAACAAAAGAAGAGGGATGGTTTGAAATCATGAAGTAGGCCTACATGCAGTACAGCGGTCATTCATTCTCTCTGACAAATGCTGATGAATCTCCAGACAAATAGAGCAGTTCCTGTTGCAGTGTTTTGTTTATTTACATGCGAGTCTTTTCCCTAATGGCATGATTGGTCAATGGAAAGGTCACCGTTTCCTTGGAAAGTACTTTTAAAGAGCCCTGAAGTCATTTGATCTCCATTCACAACCCTGTCAGCCACTTGTGCCAAAGAGAGCAACACTGATCGGCCTGTTTCTCAGTCTTTCAGCCTATTCACATTAATTTCTTTTTTTTTTAATAATGCGTTTTAATATCACAGTAAACCACAATATTTTATGTGAAGCAGAAAATGGGAAAATGTACTTATACAACTACTACTAACACCATTCAATGAAGCACTGCAAATGATGTACAGTACTGAGTCTTAAATTATGGCATGATACATATGACACAAACCTAAATTCAAGTGTGATGATTTACATACTATTGTAGTTTTATTGTTTTTATTTAAAATTTGTTATTGTTCTATTTTACACACCTATTTTTCATTTTATTTGTAGTTATAGCATTTGTTTTATTTTTTTGTAAATATGTAAGTATCAGTACATAGTAAACTAAATGAAAATTAGCACTGTTGCCTGTGTAACTAGCTGAAATTAAATAAGTGTTTTTACATATTATTTTATTTCATTTAACATTTATTTCAAGTAATGATTTTTTTTAAACGTTTGAGTTTGGTTAAATTAACTATAATAATCCTGCTGATTAGTGGATTTTTCTCTCTCTCTCTCTTTTTTTTTTTTAATAAAGTCAAAATCTCACGGACTGGCTTCTACGAAATCATATATCATCCTTTAACACGTTCAGAGCTCAAGCTACACCTGCCATGAAAGATTTATATGCCATTGCTAAGAATCTATTACTCTATGGAGAAAATAAATAGGACTTTTACAGCTGGAGGTCGACTCGTTGTTCCTTAATGGCTGAAACTGCCACTGAAACACCACTGACTATGTTCCTTCACTTCCTTTAGTTGTAACGAGACCCTGACAGACCAGGAAAACACCACCGAGCATGCTCAGATTTAACTTTGGATTATACAGAAGACTGAAATAAGAACACTGCTTTAGAAATACAAACACATGACCTGAACATTATATGTGTTAATATACTAGCTGAAATAATAATTTATAGACCTTGTCTGTGCAAAGTTACTCCTCCCACAACTCCTGTTATAATAAAGCTATTAAATCCTGTATGATTACTAGAATAAGGTGCAACATAACTAACCAACTATTGCACAACTAATATAACATAAAATAGCAACATAACTAACCAAAACCACTCCACCTACAGGAATTACACCAGTAATGCGTAACCAGAAGTCCATCCGCCTAGAAAAGCAGTCCCTGCTCAAAAAGGATGATGTCACTTTAAAGAAAATACATTTTTTGTATGGAATTTTTAATATAAAAGAAATACATTGCATTTCTACATTGCAAAAAAACTAAAAACTGTCCTCTTCATGCTACACAAACTGCACAATCTTGCTGCACATCCACCTACAAGCTTTAAGAGAATACACAATGATTTCTACAATCAAACAGATTTTTTTTTTCTTTCCATTTCATCTTTCATATCAGATTGAATTCTGATCCATAGGCTTGGATTTTGATGCTCTCTGCACATCACAGTTCAAAAAGCCTCGTTCAAAAAGCCCCGTTGATAACGTATGCTCAAGAAACACTGCAGGATAAAGCAGAAACAGATGATGGTGATCAGGTTTCAAAGGTGTCCGGCTCTGCTGTTTAGCTATTAAAGAGAGACAGAGAGAGAGAAGAAGAAGTATGTTTAAGACAATGAACTCAGTATAGAAAATCTGCTTGTAAACCAACCTCGTAAACAACTAATACTAGTTCACACCACTCACTAACATTTCAGGTTGATCTCTCACACAAAAACACTCATGCGCTCAAATCATCCACAGCTGTCTCTACTCCAGATGTGTTCTTCAGGCTAGAACTGATATCTAACACATTCTATTGTTAGCTAAATTTTTCCATCTCTAAAAAAAAAAAAAAAAAAAAAAAAAAAAGGATCAATTTCACATTCCTCTTTTTAGATTTCTCTTTAAATAATGTCTGAGGAGCACTAAACAAGATATTTTGCAGAATGTCCAAGCTGTTCTTTTCCACACAGTGGAAGAGTGAAGGGATGTCCAAGGGTTGTCAAGCATTTTTGCATTTTCACAAGTTTTCTGAAGTAACACAGCATCTATGTGTGAGAACAGACTAAAATTTAAACGATGAAAATCTCCACTGGTACAGCTCTCAAATCTCATTTATGTTCGCATACACTGAAATAAATAAATAAATACAATTTACTTTGAAATAATCCAATCTTGTTAGTAAATTGATAAGTACAAAGAAATGGCAAGTAACACAATGAATTACAAATGAAAAATAAAGATTGAATTAGTATTTGGTAACACTTTAGTTTAAGGATCAGTTCTCACTATTAACTTACTAACTTACTAGTATACATATTATTAGCATATTGGCTGTGTATTATTAATGCCTTATTCCAGGGGTTTTCAAACTGGGGTCCACGGACCCATGGGGGTCAAAGCCAGGAAAGCCAGAGGGTCCACAAAAAATAATTTGCTATTATAGGCTACCATATCAATGCTTAATGTCAAATAAGCAAAACGTAAACAATTTTAAAAGCAGGCACTTAAAGGAGACCTCCACTTCCAGAACAACAATTCACAAATAATTTACTCACCCCCTTGTCATCCAAGATGTTTATGTCTTTCTGTCTTCAGTCGTAAAGAAATTATGTATTTTGAGGAAAACATTTCAGGTTTTTTCTTTATATAATGGACTTGATTGGTGTCCCGATTTTGAACTTCCAAAAAGGTACAGCGATGTTGGACAATTCTGAAGTTGTAGGAGAAAAAAAGAGGGAGTTTTTCGCCATACTCTACCTTTTTGAGCCGGAGTACACAGATGATGAACTTAGACGTGACTCGTAGTAGTGATGGGAAGTTCGGATCATTTTACCGACTCGAAGCTTTGAGTCTCATTCAGCAAAATGAACGAATCTTTTTTCAAGTCATTTCGTTCATTTTAGCAAAATATAATTAAATGTTACGTTTTGCTTCCCTAACACATCTACTGCTTATACAAACGTTGATCACACTACAAACAAGACAAAACTATAATGCTATAAGAAACAGAAAATATTAATTCATTGTTTACCTGGGTCTTTAGTCTATGATTA
>JAHKKF010514652.1:14713-39144 GCA_019740295.1 Labeo calbasu
TTCATATTCTCTGTGTCCTTGATGTTATCCATGTAACGCTCCGGACTAACTGGTAAAACCATAATTCTTTCATCATTGTGTTTAATGTCTGGCCACAATCATCTATCATATTCTGTTGTATATGTTCAGTTGGGCGGTGGCTTGTTAAAGTCAACATGAAATCAAAATGGACGCTATTTTCTTAATACATGTTCTTATTTTTCATGATTTATAGATCTGTTTTTCGTTGTATTTTATTAAAATGTTTCATCACAAACTTGCTCTGCCTCTGAAACAACTTTAAGTTGCTCTTATTTTTCAAACACTTGACACATTTTTCAAACAAACATCATCATTCAGTCATTACTCAATGGCAAAAATGAAGTCCTGCCCTAGTCCTGTTTCACTCAGCACTGTTATTAGACTAAAACCATTAATATTGTTTTACTAATTAAAATAAAGAGAAAAATAAACAGATTAAAAACTTAAACTTAAAAAAAATGCTACTAGAAATGCTGCATTGACAATTAACTGAAATAAGTTTAGGCTGAAGTACTAAAAAAACTAAAACTGAAATAAATAGGCTAAATAGAATCATATAAAAAAAAAAAAAAAAAGCACACTGCACATTAAATTTCAAATTGAAAACACAACATGAAAATTAAAGCTACTTTAAAATATTCATAAATAATAATTATAATAAAATAGTAAAAACAAATAAAGAAGTAAAAACTAAATAAAAATGACAAAATTACATCACTAAGTCGGCGTGATAGCCTTGTGGGCAGTGGCCGACATACAGCGCTGCTGCGCTACGGTCATCCCGTGTTCGAATCCCGACTCAAGGACCTTTCCCGATCCCATCCCCCATCTCTCTCCCACTTTGCTTCCTGTCCAATCTGATCTGTCCTGTCATAATAAAGGCTAAAAATGCCAAAAATAAATCTTAAAAAAAAAAAATAAATAAATAAAAATAAAAAAATCACATCACGAGTTTGAAAAAGTATGTTTTTAACACAAATCAAGATGGCGGACAGGAAGTTCGACTGACTATGGCAAAACTTGTATATATGTTCTCGGCATGACCCAAAGAATATGTTGAGACCAGTTTAATTACAATTGGCCAATGCAATTAAAGTTATTAGCGTTTTTGAAAATTTTATTGTTAATGGTTAGTGAATGGTTTATTACTTTTGAGCAAAAGGTGGCGCTGTTACCAATCTGATGTGGCACATACAAAGTTTGGTGTAAATATGTTAAGTTACACAAAGACCATGTTGTATATCAACACGAAATCCATAACTTTTTGCTAGCATGGTTGGAAGATGATCTGGACCAAATTTGGTGAAAATCGGACCAACGGTCTAGGAGGAGTTTGTAAAAGTTGTTTTTCAACATATATCAAAATGACAGACAAGAAGTTCGGATTACTATGGCAAAATCTGTATCGATGTTCTTGGTATGACCTAAAGAATATATTGAGACCAGTTTCATTACAATAGGCTAATACATTCATTGGTTTGGTTTGTTAGCATAGGACAGTATTTGGCAGAGATATAACTATTTGAAAATCTGGAATCTGAGGGTGCAAAAAGAAAAAAAAAAAAAATCAATATACTGATAAAACTGCCTTTAAAGTTGTCCAAATGAAGTTCTTAGCAATGCATATTACTAATCAATAATTAAGTTTTGTTATATTTAAGGCAGGAAATTTACAAAATCTTCATGGAACATGATCTGTACTTAATATCCTAATGGTTTTTGGCATAAAAGAAAAATTGATAATTTTGACCCATACAATGTATTTTTGTCTATTGCTACAAATTTACCTGTGCTACTTAAGACTGGTTTTGTGCTCCAGGGTCACATATAACATTTTGTGCCAAAATTCAAAATGGCCTATACCCAAAATGGCTATCAAAATAGCTATTTTTAATATAGCTGCTCCGAAACTGCAGGTAGCCTTAGGTCATGCTTTTTATAACGCACACTAAGTCTGGTCTCACATTCATTTTTGCATAATCTTTGTAGAATTCGTTCAAACACTTTTTTTTGAGAGTGGTTTGACTAATCAACTTAAATTTCATAACTTTTTGCCAGCATGGTCTGAAGACGATCTAAGCCAATTTTGGTGCAAATCAGACAAGCCGTCTAGGATGAGTTCAAAAAAGTATTTTTTCTAACTATTAAAAAAAGCTAAAAAAAAAATTATGTTTTTTAAATTTTAGTGTTTTACAATTTAAATGATTTTGGTGTTCATTCAGTTCAGCATAAGCCATGGATTTAGAAGAAAAAAATAATAATAATCTTTCTTCTAGGCCTTACGGTTCAAAAGTTAATAGCATATACATGAGTGAAACTTTGTGGTAGCGCTAGAGAGTTTGAGTTAAAGACTCCGAACTTGTTATGGTTAATGTTGAGACTGTCCTCTATCAGTGTGCCAAATTTCATAACTTTCCCGTAAGCGGTTCTATGGACTGCCATAGACTTGATCGGGAAAAACAGAAGAATAATAAGATATCTAACGGATACAAGAGGTGCCTTCGCAAATAAAATAAGCAATATAATAGCACATAAATAATACTACAATAACACTTTTTAAACGTAAATTGCATTATACACAATCTTACAATTCCTCAGTAATCCTTAATAACTTTAATAACGTCTCACCAACTTTGTTTCTTTTACATTTTTTCAAGAAAGAAAGAAATAAAGAAAGACTGCAGTTTAAAAATAAACTGGTTGGTCACTGTACGTGTCAATCAGGTGCTCTTTTCCTGTCTAAGTGGGTGGTTCTTGGCCAGAATAATCTGCAAAGTTGACCACACTTTCATGCCGAGAGTTAGAAGTGTGTGTGTGTGTGTGTGTGTTTAAGTAATGGACATTCCTTCTAAGAAACCATCAGTGTTTTTCATCCGTCAGTCTCCTCCTGAGAGCGTCTGTGAGTAATATTCAGGTGTTTGTGTAACTACACATTCCAAGAGTCTCTCGCTCGCTCTCTCTTTCTGCCTCTCCCTCTCTCTAAAGTGTTTAAATGAGAAGAAACTCAACTGTACAAAGGAAATGAAAGAATTTAGGGAGGCTTTAGTGGTCTCTTTGTTTGACCGAGTGTGTGTGTGTATGTGTGTGTGTGAAGGGAGGTCCTGATTTGCCACTGAGAAAAGTATGAAAAGCCTTCAGGGGGATTTCCTCCGAAAGAAAGACCTCCTCCTCCTCCTCCTCCTCCTCTTTACTTGCTCTCTCCGTCTCTCTCTCTCTCAAGCACTTTACAGTCGAGACAAAACGGCCGACGACAGACCGCTTGACACTTTGCATTTCTCAGTAGACGTCGTACTCTTGCACAAACTTGCAATAACTTGCTAAACAATGGCTGTAATCCACCATAGTCCAAATCTACCAGCCGTCCCAAACCAGACACCATGGAAGCACCCCTGGATGTGAGACTATCATGGGAGAGCTGCCATTACCAATCCAGAACTAAACTGGGAATTTTACACTGCTGGAGGCACAGATTTTAGGATGACAACTCAGTAGCAGTGATTCAGTCGTCAAGATGGTAAATAAAACTCATTCGTTTCAGTTTTTACACACACGGTCTGTGTTGTTGTGCCACTGACCTACTGAACCACTGATAACCGGACTACTGAACTAGTGATGACTTACTGCTGTTGTAGGTGAACATGATTTAGTCCCTAACATGCATTAATGATTAATGTTTAGCATAAGTAAAAGAAAAAAAAAAAGTTTTATCCCTTTTTACACTTTGTTGCTGCAAATGTTTTCTAGTCTCAACGTCTTGAAGTTCGTCTCAACTTACGTTACTGATAAAAATGAACATGCTGAAGTTTCAACAAGTGTTAAAACACTTTATTACGAACTTTAAAAGACGTGAACGTACAGTAGCCGAACTTTGTAAAATTGTCTTAAGATCAGCTTTTGTTTTGCTATTTGTTTGATTCTAGTCTTGGTGTTGTGATTTCACAGTAAGGATAAAATAGATTCATCATTTGAAACTGTTTATACATGAAAAACCTCCTAGATTTTCAGTGTGGTCTCAGATTTTTCTCAGAACTTGACCTACTTTTCAGCTTTGTTTCTGTACTGATGGTTTGTTTTGCATCTCTGATGGTGTTTGGCTGAAGCTTTATTGAAGCTTTATGTTGTGTTTTATTTGAGATAGACAGGTGTGTTTAATCTCTAATACTGCAGTGATTTACATGCTGGCAGGTACAGGAGAGCATGTCGAGGTGTGTTTAAGGCATGTTTGTGGATTCAAACCTTTGGAGTTCATGCCAACTGCAGAGCAGAGCAGGTTCTACACTCCCTTTAGATGATAATAACGCTCATACTGTATTTATCTATCATTTCACCAATATGTTCTGACATGTGGTGATTTTCTGATATTTCTGGTTTTTATTATGCCAAAAGCAACCACTGCTGCAGCTGCCAGCGGTCTATGCAGTCTAATAAAAAGTGTCAGATCCCATTTACTGACTTCATAGATAATGCAAAAACACTTTACAACAGACATGCAATGAGCTCTGAGATTAAGTGATGTACTACCACTCAAAAGTTTAGAGTCAGTATTTTTTTTAAAGAAATAATTTTTTTTATTCAGCAAGGATGCATTAAATTGTTCAAAAGTGACAGTAAAGTAATTTATAATGTTGCAAAAGAGTTTTATTTAAAATAAATGCTGTTCTTTTGAACTTTCTATTCATCAGATAATAAAATAAATAACAAAAAATAAAATGTATCTTGGTTTCCACAAAAATATGAACCAGCACAACTGTTTTTAACATTGATAATAATCAGAAATGTTTCTTGAGCAGCAAATCAGCATGATTTCTTAGAATGATTTCTGAAGGATAATGTGATACTGAAGACTCCTGAAAAGACTCCTTTGTTCGCAGGAATAAATTATATATCAACATATATTCACATAGAAAACAGCCATTTTAAATTGTAATAATATTTCATAATTTTTACAGTTTTTTCTGTATTTTTGATCAAATGGATGCAGCCTCAGTGAGCAGAAGAGACTTTTTTCATAAACTTTAAAAACTATATTTATTTTCAGCTTTATTTTTAAGTTTTGTACCTTTGTCTTTTTTGTAAGTGTTCAAATAAATCATATTGCGATACTTTGATTCATCTCAGATGGTTTGGTTCAAAGCTTAGAATTTATTACAGAACGTTTTTGGAAAAAACAAACACTAAATGTTTATTTTGTAAAAACAATAATAAAAGTCCCCAAAATTTTTGTCATTTTAAGACCATTTTATGCCAGCGAATATAGAATCATAATATAACGGCTTCATAAAGACTTTAGCAATCTTTGTTGCATTATGTGCCAATGGTGACCATTCAAAAATGGGGAAACAGCCCTTTTCAAGGTTTTTTCAAGGTCCAAAAAAAGGCAGACTTATTGTCAAATAACAACAAACTTTTAATTCTTGAGAATATTTAGATAATGGAAATTAAGTATCAATATATTAGATACCTTAAAAACTTGAATAAATAGTGATTAAACATTTTCAAACAAAAAGTGCAAAGTAACAAGTAGAAAAAACGAAAAATGCACAAAGAACATGTATGGAGGTTTTTCCAAGTACAGATTTTTCCCTGACCTTCTTTTCTCTGTAAATTAAGGGTGCACACTACTGCTGAAAAACACAAACCCTACTTAGCAGTCAGATGTCTGTATGCACGAAGACACAGATCCCTAAACAAGGCCATACTGAAATTCCATTATCTCTGGAATAGAACCATACAGGGCCTTGAGTTACAGACATGCAAACACTGGAGAAAACCTCCCTCTACAAAATAGTGTATTACTCAGTAAATATTCATTCATGACATTTAATATTTTGGCTTTCATCATTATACATGTCTATCTTTCTTTAGAAAAAATATTAGCAAAATCAAAAATATGAGCTGAAATTTGGTTGATATGACACGGAATGACCAACCTGTGAAAACGTTAAAATAAAATTCCCTAGTGTAATTTCTCACCTACATGCCTTTCAGTATGGAATGTGCACGACTGCTAGGGTCTGACACCAAATGTAAACACAGATGTGATCATGTGATATTAGACTTTACAGGCTGCAAGATACATGCACAAGTGTTGTAGAGATGTTTTGAGCGCTGAGCAGGCCGCTCACCTGCACACTTGTTTTCTTGTGCAGTGGTTAAACTGACCGTTTGACAGCTGCTCTCACTGGAGAAAAACACCATTAGAGCAAACTCCCACATTCATACACATAAACAACAGTCACGCTGTGCTCGGACCTGTTAGCAGCTTTCACAGACCCTGACAACACAAAACACACACTCTACCACAGAAACAAACACATTCCTTCTGGCATCTACCTGTCATAGCATTAGTGCTAAACACAGACAGCGGTGTTTGTCTGTGACACAGAGTCCATTACAAAACTGAGTCAACTGCCCTGCTGTCTACTCTCTCTGCATAGACAGCTGCTCTTTAATTGCATAACTGAAACTGACCACGATAAAGTGAGAGTTCAGGAACAGTCTACATAGCCTTAAGCACATCACTTAGATAAAGCGATGCTCTAAAAGTGCGTATTTACAAATAAACTTTTCTATCACTTCTTTGAGCTCACCGCAGTGCATTCTGGGATTGGTATTCAGTACTAATGATGCTACATTAGGATTTGGCTAAACGAGGTGTGTTTTGGAACTGCCTTTACATGAAGAATGCGCCTATGATGCCCTAAAATACTGCCTATGTAGGGAGCTCACTAAGATTTGGGCCAAAGCCCCAGTGTGGTTTTACAGATTTGTTTTGGCATACTAATAAGTTAGTGGGATACAGCTGTTGAAACACTGTCGGTGTGATGCCTTAAGGATAGGAAATAAAATAAAAAAGAAATGGAAAAGGTTTTCCTTGTAACTGCAAAGTTAACACAGCATTTTACTGAGGGTAACCACCCTGCGTCTGACATGTCGTAAAATATTTTAAGGGCTTTTTATAAACATCAACAAACTGGAGTGTGATGTTTTGTGCATTTTCCCCTCAAAAAATCTGATCTTCTGACCTCGCCGAATTCCTGTCAAGCGCACAAAGAGAAATCGGATGATTTATGTCTGTTTTCGATTAGCATGTTGTTCATCATCCAGATGTTCCCAGTCACATGATGTCTTAGTGCCGTACAAAACATCCTGGAAAGAAAGGGATTTTCTGAACGGCACATATACTGGGTTGCCAGATCCTAGTGATTTTAAATCCAGATTTTTCGGGTGCGTCTGCCAAAACTGGTAACGTTCTCAATTCTTCCTTTCACTTTTCCACCTGACGCAATGCTCCAATCATTCTGAAGTTCACCGAACCGTAAGCAATCCATGCATGTGCGCTAGAAGAGCCGTGATATCTTCATGGTCTTTCGTGTGTTTTGGGTTGCCAATATTTATTTTGGAAACAAGTCCCAGGACCCTGAATCAAAATGCAATGAAATATGATATCCAGGATCATTTGGAGTCACTTTTGCGGTCTTGGATCACAGCGAGAAACCACAGAGCGTTGCTTCATCAGCAGGGCATACTGGGGAGAAAGTCAATAAAATATACGAGCTGTAAAAATAAGTTGGCAGCGTGCAGAGACAGACGTGTTCGCTCGACCTGCAGATGTCAGAGGTGATATACGGCTGTTTAAGGTTTAATATGTTCTGGAAATAAACGCTCAAGTGCTGCTAGAGTGTCTGAGAAAGATTTATTTATGGATAAAAGGATATAAAAGAGGTATTGGGATGGGGACAAAAACGGGGAAGAAAAAATAAGCAAAGACAAAGCATGAAGACAGAAAATCTAGACACTCTACAAAATCTCTGATGCTCAAACCGCATTTGAGCATCACGTCACATCTTGGCAAAACTAAAACACTCCTGTTATAATCAGTGAAGCGGTCTACACTGAAACCATTGCATCATTATGCATTTGTATTAATCTCATTAACACCAAATCATTAGCCTATATTTACTAATATCTGCACGCATGCAATGCATGGATTGTAAAGCAAAGAATGCAAGAAAAGTTAATGAAGAATTAATGAGAAATGCATTATGCAGCAGAGTTGGGGAACTGATAAAATGTGCGTCTTGAACGCAGTGTAACTTGCTTTGGATAAAAGCATCCACCCAATGTTATTTCAAATGTAAAACAATGCATTCAAAGAATTTAAAAAAGGGACTTCAATTTACAACAAACAAGGATTTTATTTTCATTTTACTGCTTAAGTCTAGTCTGTGATAACATGCAGCATCCATACTTTCAGTGTAGACTGACTTTTTTTTTTGGCTTCCAGACATTGCTATCGTATTTTAAACTGGTTTTGATTAGTGATTCCATTGCATCTCTATTTAAGTACTTTCACTTTTGAACAAGGTTAACTACTGTAGTTTGATGATGATAATGGAGAAGACACTGTTTTCTCTGTTTTTGAAATATTTGGCCCTTCAAATTGAACAAAATGCTTTACATGGACAGAGCAGCACTTTTGTTTGCTTGCATGGATTGCAAAAGATGCAAAGAACGCAAGAAATGTATGAAGGCGATTTATTCTGAGCCAGTAAGAAATGCACTAAAATAATAAGTCCCAAGAACATGAAAAGACACAAACTGTGCATTGCACCAAAGGTGCTAATGTGAAAGCAGTCTTAAAAATGCAAGGTTCCAATTAGAATCAAAATACTAAAGAACCTTTATTCTGACAACCACATTCAGACAAGCGAGT
Organism: Labeo calbasu; assembly: GCA_019740295.1. Classification (NCBI taxonomy): domain Eukaryota; kingdom Metazoa; phylum Chordata; class Actinopteri; order Cypriniformes; family Cyprinidae; genus Labeo; species Labeo calbasu. The sequence continues at coordinate 23,451 of JAHKKF010514652.1, forward strand.
TAATCTAGGAGTTGCTTGTCAGATGTCGTAGATGTTTGTCTGATGAGAGTGGCCAGTGGTGTGAGAAAGCTCCATTGTGCCAAACTCCCTCTGTAAGGAGTTAAAGCACAGTGGCGAAGACACAAAGACAACACTGTCCTGAAGAGGGAGGAGAGGAGGAAGAGAGAGAGGAGAGCTGCTGGGAGAGACAGATCACAATTACTGGAATCTGACATCTGTAATGAGAGACTTTCCAAAGCTTACAGATGATGAAGAATCCCGTTCAGGTTAGATTAGTGTTCATCTCAAGAGTGCACATGGACTTTCTAACTTCAAGCACTTGTACTTTTAACATTTTTGTGTTCTTTGTGCAACCCTAAGGTGATTACAGAGCTTGAAAAGAGGATTTTAAAGGCTCTGAGTGCCTCTTTTGTCCCATGCCAAATGCACAAGTCAAGACTTATTCTTTGAGCACAGAACTAATGTTTCCAAACACTGTATAACACATAACTGGTACTATTCTGCTAATGCATTTTGTTTTTGCATGCGTTTATTTAACTGTGGACACTTTTGGCAATGTGGACTTGAACTCCCATAAACACAGCTTCCATAAAACGCTTTTTACACTCTCTAGTTTAATTTGTCAACTAATAGAAATTTGATGCCATTTTTTATGCAAAATTTCACCACTGTGTTATTTCCACTAAAGGTCCCATTTTCACAACTGTGTTAGGCACATATGCCCATGCACAAATAATTATACAACTGTCGTGAAAGCATTCAATCAAAGTTCAATTTTTGTGCCATGGCAGCATGCAACCAGGCACCTGGGTGTATATGGAAGAAGTCTATGTCAATAAAGGACAGCAATTTTTCTTGCCATTTTCAAAAACCACATCTAATTTCTAAATACAGTATAAACTCAGCCTGCATTTGCAGTTGGATTCCATGTCTAGAGTCCTTTTCTAAATTTGACATTACAGCACTGCCTCTCAGTTGATTAATATGATTAATGGCTATTTACAGTCAAAACCGGCCTTTGCATTTTAGCGTGCAAAAATTTGCCAACTCATGCATGTCTAAAACCTATAAATGACAACAGTACCTCCACAAAAATGACAAACCCTCTAGGCCATGTACGCATATATAAACATATTGCAAAGCACTGTGCTTATGATGTACGATTCTTTAAGCAGGAACCCAAATCTCACATGATGTACTGTTTAATAGCATTCTGTAATGGAAATTACATTTCATGGAATAAAATGGCCAAAATAGTCTTGCCAAATCAAATTTCATAGCATGCATTTTTGTATCCCAAATGCACAAATAATATTTTCCTACTTTTTGCATAATGAATAATAAATTACTAGAGAATGATTGAAAGTAGAGGTTGACCGATTATCGGCCTGGCTGATATTAAACATTTTTATCGGTACTGGTCATTTTCAAAACCAATTTGCCGATAAAATGATTTAAAAGCATTTATAGTTTTTGTCAGAGCCCTTGTTATTCTTAATTTTGACATCAATTTTCATTTTTTTACACCAGACATATATATCGGTTCAAAATATCGGTTATCAATCTACTTTATCTGCCCTGAAAAACACATATTGGTCGACCCCTAACTAAAAAACACACAGTAAAAATCACAGACACTGTTGTGACTTTAGTAAGCAGTAAATTAACGTTGCCTTTGCAAACACCTATAAACACAAGGCTGCTGATAAACAAGTTGTTTACATTTATGAAATCATCTGCAAAAAGCTTTGGAATTAATGATAGGTGAGCTGTGGTGTGTTTTAAACATTAGACTGAAGCTACAATTACCTGTTGAGCTATGTGTTGTGTAATTATAGAGACTTGTGCACTGCCAAATGAAAAGATGTTTTAGCAACAGATATTTATGTGTAGATTTAATTGAGAGTTGTCACAATAAAACTGTACTGCTAAAATGATGGTTCCTGCAAGTGAGAAGACAGACAGACATTATTTTATAAGTGCTTTAAAGTGTTTTTACTCACATAAAAAAGGACCCACATCTCCAGATATCAAATGAGCCTTCAAATGAACTTTCAAAGTTCAGCCAAGGGCTTCGTCTAAGGGTGATATTTACAAAAACACAGAGAAATGCAATTGACAGTCTCCTGAATGCAAATACCAGACTGCAGGAACAATGCCAGGCTCCAGATATCCTTCATTTATGATCCTGAGGATTTGTTAAATGAAGTTTGACTTGGACGTGTTTGGAAAACCAAGGTGTGGACGTGTAACAGGAGAAGTAACGGGGGGTTAAACAGAATGACGGGCCCAGAGCCACGGCGAGACAGTGATCTGCACCATGCAGATGTGTTTACTGAAGAAGAAGAAAGGGAGAGGATGGGAAAGTCAGCCAGAGGACCGAAGAGGTTCCACATGCACCCGGGACGGACCACCCGGAACGAGACATGAGCACGGGCCAGACAAACTACTTTGGTTAACGATTAAACAAAAAGTCTATTGTGTCTTTCCACAATCGTTCAAAATTATTAATCATTAAACCTATTGTGGAAGGTCCTGTTCAGAATCATAAAACATATACACATCGAAAATAAGCTGACAATTCAAAATGTTTTAAATCACTGGGAATATCAAGCAGGAAATGGTGAGAACGTGAGAAAGTCTAGCACAGATAAACATCAATGTGTGCGTGCTTCATAGATGAGTACATGACAAAGCAGACATCTGACGTCTGTATTATACAATGACTCAAACTGCATGGGGATTCTCCGGTAATTCAGTTGCACACTTTGAGGAATCATAATGTCTGTAGCAAAAATGGTGTACAATGAGATACAGCTTCACAAAGTTAAAGACTCACGGTTAGGCATTTGTTCAAATCACTAAGCTCAAGTATAAAATAATATTAGTGATGCTGTCTTAGGAAACGCCACTTACTGTAAATACTGTCAGGCCATGTCAGCGTAATCATTGTTATTGAAAACAATAATAAACTAAATGAAAACAATTTCCGTTAGCTTAAAAATAAAAACTAACAATAAAACTGAACTGAAATACATTTTCACTATTTTAAAACTAACTAAAAAAAACTGTAGCTAGAAAACTACACCAAACTAAACTGAAAGGAAAAATAACCTTAAATTAGAACTACACTAATCCTGGTCCATGTGCACTGTTATATAATACTGACATATCACTTTTTTTTCCCTAAAAAGGAAAGGTTTTGTTTATGTTTGTTCTTTCCTAAGCAGACATAAACTTCCTATATGAGATCACACTGTAATCATCTTATCCAGGAAGCCACTACATCTGCTGAGCCAAAAAATTAATAGACTAAACAAACAACTAACTATCTTAACACGGCTACAGCATGCATTTCTTTTTATAGTTAATCATTGTGCTAGGCTTCATAAAACATTTTTAAACATGCGGTTTAAGAGTTTCAACCTCTAACCGGCAGTAGATGGTTATCCATTCTGTAACAGGTTTTGTCTGTTTAAGGTTTAAACCAAGGTCATCTAAACTGGAGGATAACAGATTTTGCTAGTTTTCCAGACAGCATTCCCTGTGCTTTTCCCACATCTGCTTTGTACATTATTTCAAGTCAGACACATGAAACATGAACCCAACATCCTCATTACAGAGGACTGGCTGAGAAATGTGTATAACAAATATTTGGGAGAGCAAATATGAGACAGACACTCAGCTGCAATCCTTCAGATGTGCATGAACGTTGATGTTTCTATATTAAACACACATTCTCGGTACATAAACACTTGCATAGCGATGTTCAGACCATGTGTTTTCTTTGTTCTAGCTTGTTTTACTTGTATACTAATGACACAAATCTGCTCCACATGACGTAAACCATCTCAAATGAGGTGTATCTTGGACAAACTCACACATTCAAGTCCCAGAGACATTATAAGCAGAAGGAGACGGTCGCTAAAGGTAAAATGAATAGTGGAAATTGATCTATCTAAATCACCTTTGTTCAACACACATGAACATTAACAAGGTAAACAAACTGCAAGGTGCCATATTTCTTCTATGCATATATGATAGCACTGACCGTCTCTTTCACTTAAAATGCCTCAGGCAAGGAACACACTGCCTTCATATGGCTGACAACGGAATGGAAAATGTGGATTTAATTAGGCCAAAACAGTGAAACTTTGACATGACACAAGCTCCATTGTCTGTTTGCCTGGCTCTGTAACAAGTGAGATCTAGGAGGGGCTGAAATTATGAAAAGGTTTTGCCACAGGCATTTGACAACAACCTCATTTTACATCTGTAAACAAAGCATTTAGGGATAATGCACGATAACTCCTGTATCATATATCATGTTATATGCAACCCTGGATATTTTTTGTACAAAGAATACAACAACTAACACACAAATAAATCTCTCTCTTTCTCCACCTCAGAACCCTTCCTCTCTGGACTGGTCCATTCAGAGCGCCCTGTCGTCTCTTTTCCCTCCGTTTGAGGCTACCGCTCCTACTGTTCTCAGCCAACTCTTTCGCACCATTGAGGAACGTTACCATGGAGATGCACTGCAGTGCCTGCTGAACTTCCTTATCCCAGCCAAACATATCCTAGAGAGTGTGCAACAAGCTGCCTGTGTGAGTACAACATGCTAATCACAAAAAAGATCCATCGGATTTAAAATTCAACAGTGCAGCAGTAAAATCCAACCATCTAAACCCTATCAAGTGACTTGTTTTATTTTAATGCATTAAGGAAAGATTTGTCCAAAAATGAAACAAAAATGTCATTAATCACTCACCCTCATGTCATCCCTAACCCGTATGACATGCTTTTTTATGTGAAGAACAGAAGCTTGTCCACAGTCCAAAAGACTGCATGCTATATTCCAAGTCTTCTGAAGCGATGAGATTTGAGAACTAAAGCAAAGAGAAAGATGATGTAGGAAATTTGTCATTTCATCTTATATTGTTTGGACAAACTGCTATTCATGCTCAAACATACTCCACACTTCAACTTTACCATAAAGGTTCAGAAGACTTGGAATAGAGGTTTGCATGGACTACTTTTATGATGCGAAAAGGACAACGTGCATGACATAAGAGTGAGTCAATTATGTATTTTCATGTTTGGGTGAACTAAGCCTTAAAGGGTAAAGTATGTTAGCATGCACGGCAAGATGAAAGCAGTTTCCTGTGCAGACATTTCTTCCATGTGGACTTTTATGGCACAGATCCCACAAGCTACTTATCCTTGTCCACTCAGCACAAGATTGTTTTGTTTTATCTTCAGAAAGAACAAAGGCCTTCCGAGGCAGCTTCTTCTGAAGGGGATTCAAGAATGTTTGCGTGCAAGCCAATAAACGGCATCAAGACCCAAGCCATTAAGGATCTTGTGGTCATAAAATCTGTCAATCCAAATTGATCTGCAAGTCAACAAACTAGCTTTGTCCTTTGTTTCTCCCACTAGGCTGCATACTCTGATGTCCTGTTCCGGTGTGAGGGTTGGCCACTGTGCCTGAGAGATCGTGTGGTGATCCAACTCGCCCCCATCAACCCTTTACTGCTCCGACCTGGAGATTTCTACTTGCAGGTGGAACCTTTCGGAGAACAGTCAGCCCGAATCGTCCTTAAAAGCCTTCTTGTGCAGGAAGACCTCCTGGGGCAGGAGAATCTGGTGCTGCAAGCCAGTTCCAGGTTGCTCGAGGGTCCTGCAATTGAGGGGACGCCCATTCCTGAGACATCTTATCCATGCATATTCACAGAGTCTTGGCTAAGGGAAATAAATGAGGGACGTCATGGAAATCCTCTATGTCAGTGTGTGCTTTCCTCTGACCGGGGGGTTGTGAAGGTACCTTGGACAGAAGTTGCCAACCCGGAATTCCTTGACAGGCCCAAATCTAACATTTGGCCTGAAACGAAGACATGCTCAACTCCAACTCTCCGTGTGCAAGACCTCAAAACTGAGATTCCAGAGAACGAGTTGCAATCACAGGCACCTGTAGGTCTCTTGCCACTTGAGATGGAAACTAGGATCCTTCCGGCAAATGATGGGATGCCAGTTTGTGTTCAGCTAGTGGAGGGTGGTAGCAGATTGGTGAAGGTTGACCAAGGACATCCAATAAGCAGTTTTGCTGGAAAACCTGTTGGCTGGGTAGCTCCTAATACCTGGGACAGCAGACACAACAGAGAGCTGGAAGGAGAATATGTGGATCTGCTGGAGTTCAACAAGGAGAAAGAGACTTTGGTCCTCAACAAAATAGCAATGCCCACAAAACCACTAGGCTTTAAGTTAGTCAGGACAATTCAACCTGCCCCAAAAAGTAATGTTAACCTGTGTGGAGAGGCGTGCAATCCTTGCATGCAAAACCAAACATCTGAGAGCATGCAAAACGATCCAGAATCCAAATGCAGGTATCGGCATTCTTACATGGCAGCTCTTCGAAACCCTGTGAATTTTGAGAGAGCAAGTATGTTGCCTTCCCTAGAAGAAACAAGGACAGATGTAGGGGAGGGTGAGCCAAGCTGTGAGGGATACAGAGTTGGCCTTAGACTTAAACCTTCGAGTTGTACATTTGGCCAGACACCAAACCAAGCAGACAGAAACCCGATGCAATCCTTTGAGAACTCAGTCCAACAAAAGCAAAGCCCAAAGAACTCAAGTCAGAGCATACCTCATGACCGCAGTTCGAGGGAGAATGCAGAGTCTCTTGACCAACATATGACCCAGCAGATGCCTAGCATGGCCCAAGCAAGACAACAACACAAGTCATTCCTCACTGGGCAACAGGATCTCCATCAGACTGTACTAGGAACTAAGGCATTACCCGACAAAAGACTGCACTGTCTGAACAACTCTTTTAGACAAGATTCATTTCAGATGCGGATTAGCGGCCAGAAACACGCCAAAACCCAACACTTACCCAAAATGGGACTCAGGGCTTTACCTGACCACAGTGGTCACAGACAAGATGCTAATCTATGTTTACAGGGTTTCAATCCAATTCGGCACTCACAAAACCAGCTGAAACAGGCCTCTGAACAAACACCTCCTCTATTTCAGCGCCAGATCCTGTTCCAAAATGAGAACAGGCCTTTGGATTACAAGGTCCTCTGTGATGACAGACACTGTGGAAGAGGCCCAGGTTCACCTGTACAGGTGATCAAAGGCAAAAGTAGGTCTAAATCCCGCTCAACCTCTTCAGTCTCGGAAACAACCAGAGAGTGTCTGCAACCGCACAAGCCAACCAACAGAAGCCGCAGTGATGTCTATCCAGAGATCATTCCCATGTTGCCTGCTATCCAGGGAATAAAACACACAGCCAATTTGGTGTCCCCAAAATTAAACAGGCGACAAGAAGCAAGAAAGGGTAAGTTTAATTACTCCTCCGCATGTACAAGAGACTTCTGCTTGTGATTTGTTACAGTCATTTAGAAGAAGCAAGTATGAAGAAATATTCTAACAGTTCTTTTCTGTGGTTTCTGTGCTGTGTGCATCAACTAATTACATACAGATTTTACCCCACATCTCACTTTGTTGTCAAAAGAACATCTGAAGCAACATGATGTCTGGCCAACATGCTGTTTTTCAGATCTTTATCCTTAAATGAAAAGCATGTTCAAACATGACTGATATGAACAGTTGTTTACACAAAAACAAAACTACTATGAGGCCACGTCAAGTTGCCGCCTGCCCTGACACATATCAACTGATTTACAGACAACCTTGACCCTGGTCATTTGCTGAGGAGAAAATATACCCTTCTGAGAGGTCATCTTAAAAGAGTGCAATGTGACACTGGCCAAAGGTCAGGAGTGTGTACAGCATTCCACAGGGGAATTTCTGCAGTCCTTCATCTGATTTCTTTCTTTAGCAGAACAGAACGAAAGCATTCATGAGGACTGAGAGCAAAGAGCAGGGAACAGAAATAACTACATCCCCCTCCGTTTTATGAGGAAGCTGTTAGATGTCTTTGTAAATGGGAAGAGAAGGGCGATAGCTTTGTTTCTTTTTTCCAAGATTTTCCAAGGGGAGATCAACAGCTCCATCTAGCTGTGACACACATCTATTCACTCGTTCAGAGACAGTCCAGTTGAATTAGGTTTTTAATCCCCATCTTATGTGTTGGTATATTCACCAGTGTTAAAGATAAATCTCATTTCCTGTCTTTCTAAGAAGTCTACTCACCTGGAAAAGCTGGAACTCCAGCTGTTAATGGAGTAGAGCTCCAGAAATCAGACGCTGATCAGCTCTTGCCTGGCCAGCCTGAGAATGGAGTTCAGGCAACTTTCCTTTCCCAGGACCCCACAATCAAGAACCTTCTGCAGCAAGGCATCATCTGTCTACCAGGTTTGCTTCCTAATTCATGTTTAATTGGGAATGTATGTGTTTTGGTGTAGTGTTTAAAGCTTAGGGCTAGGATTGATCCATGCAAGGCTAATATATAAACAACTGTTCACTCATCAACAGTTTTATCAACAAAAGCATATTACAAATAGTCCATACTTCTTTTGAAGACACATAATACAGCGGATTTGTTTGAAAAACAGACACAAGAGAACCAAAGGTACCATTATTTAATTCAATACAAGAAAAATCATTAGTGACTAATTACTGAAATTAAGTCGGTTTTCACACAAGACTATTATATGACTTTTAGACTTGGAATATAACACACACCCTGTATGGACTAGTATTTTCATGCTTTTTTATTTAACCTTGACACATAATGTTGCATGGAAAAGAAGAGTTTGGAAATTCTGCCTAACATCTTATTTCAATTTCGACACAGGCAAAATAGCAATTCAGAAATAGGGCTTTCAGTTTAACACGCTAATTAATTAGTTAGGCAAAAAAATAACGTGATTAAAATATTTTAACGCTGTTAACACACTGGGCCAGCCCCCAAACATGTACATCATCTTATATTTCACTCAGTTGACTGTGGATAAAATATGACGCAGGGAAACAACTCCATAAATGCAGTTATGCCCTAAAATTCAAGATAATGGTGCAAAAAATGACCCTGTATTTGTTTTGTCTCATTTATATATATCACACATCACACGATATCACACGGGCAGCAAGAGCAATATGCAACAGTTCAGTTCAATTTATACAACAGTTCATTAAATAAGAGATTGATATTATGTTATATTTTAAACACAACATTGTGTTTTGCATTGAGTTTAGTTTCGGAATGAATCTGTGTTTTGAACGAATTGTGTGAATCAATGAATCACAGGCCCATTGATAAAGAGAGCCATTTACTTCATTACTGAATGAAATAGTCCTTTGGACGAATCAAATCGAATGAGTGAATACATAAAGACATTTACCGCCACCTGCTGGCAGATTTAGCTTCTTATTTAGTATCATTTCATTAAATAAATAAATAAATAACAAAAACATTAAAGGGATAACAGACCCCCCTAATTGTTTTGGTTACCATGACTTTCATTATATGAACAAAAAATACTGAGATGTTTCTTAAATTATCTTCTTTCATGTTCCATAGTTTATGTTAGGCCGTTGCAGCCTAAATGTATACTGTATGTGTAACACAGTTTATGTTGAATCAAATAAAATATTTCCTTCTAAAGCTAAAATTTGAAAAATCTACTTGATACTTTTTTTGTTTAACACAAAAAATAGCTTTAATCTTTTGTAGGTATTTCACAATCAAATTTAATTTGTGATTAATTATATTAATTAATCGACAAATCATGCAATTAATTCGATTAAAAATGTTAAACAGCCCTATTCAGAATATAAATTACATGAGGATTCCGAAGAAAACAGCTTAATGAGTAAAGTCTTAATTTATAAATAATTTTCTCCTGTATGTACAGCTGTATCATGATTGAGTACATTTGTTTTTTATTTTGACCAAGGAAATTGTGAGCAAATAGGAACACTTTTTTTTTTTATTATTATTATTATTTATTTACAAAAATTACAAGAAACTATGAGAAAAACAACTAATGTCCTGTTGAGGTGACAAAAATTACATCACAATCTCAAAAAAGACAAACAAACCAATACATAAATAATGCACTTCCTATTCCTTTAACAACCACATTGCTTCAGTAGGTCTGAACTTGTATGTAAATTAATTTTGATAAAGTTACATTCTGCTTGCTATTAACTTTTTACACGCACACACGTTACATATTCTATATTCTAGATAAATCTAAATGCATTTGATGTTCTTGTGGCAGTAAACAGGAAAAGTTCTGACTTCTCTTGACAATTTTTGAGGCCTGTCAGGTGTATGACTAAACATACAGGCCCAGTTTCACAGACAGGGCTTAGACTAAGCCAGGATTAGGCCATAGTTCAGTTAGGACATTTAAGTTATTTTTATACATGTGCTTAGAAAAAAAACATTACTAGTGTGCATCATGAGACAAAAAAGGGCACTTATATATTATAAGGTCAGTCAGTGCAAGTTTCTTTAAGTTGAAACAGCTCAGACTTACATTTTAGTCTAAGAGTAGGCTTAAGCCTTGTCGGTGAAACCGGGGGACAGAGTTTGTCTACACGAGTAATATTAAAGATGTCGACAAACTATTCAGTTTCTCATTAATTTAGCGGCTAGCATGCAGCCATTGCAATCCCAATACAGAAAATACACAACTTTTTTGACTGTTCTGAGTGTTTTCTCCAGACAGTAGTCATTTATCTGCAAATAGCCTGCTTTTACTCTTCAATTTTGTCATGTTATTTGCTAAAATGGTAATTTCATACCCAACCACACATGCACGCAAAATGTGGTCATTGTGTTATATGGTGTTGTTCTTACCTCAGTCTGTTCTCTTACCAATACCAGGCAGTCGTGACAGAGCTGGGCGGGCTGTGGTTGAAGTTTACGGGGGCAGGAAAGGCTGGGCGTCCTCTCAACTCTCTCCTCAAGAGTTTTGCAGACTGCTGCTCTACCTGCACTCCATTCCCAGGTACCAATCAGAGACCAATCTGCTCACTCACCACAAGAGGGCAGAAAGAGACAATGTAATTCTGACACGGAGTATCAGTAATGAGTAGATCAAATAAAAAAGCAATGTGGAACGGCCTCATTAGTCTATCAGCCATGTTGGCGCTTAAAATGTATTTATTATTTGAATTGAATTCAGATTTAGTTGAATTCAGATTTAGAAATATACATCATAGGCTATAAATTTTAGAATGTTCTTTCTAGAGCCAAGATGACGGAGCTAACGGTATGAAATTAAATTACATTCTCATCTGTGTAAATGCTGAAGCTGTTTCGCCGAAGTCCGTAATAACGCTGTATATCAGTCCGCTCATCCAGGTAAAAGAAACCGGCACTACTTTCTTGCGCTCTCGTTTCATACAAACACAATGGACAATGCAGGGCAATGTTTCTGTAGAGTACATGGTGATGGATAATTTTTCTCTTTTTTCATAATAATAATAATAATAATAATAATAATAATAATAACAATTAGTTAAGATAATTTTAACAAATCAATATTTCATATCCGTATTTATTTATTCGGTGGGTTGCCCTAGTAATGTACAGTCAGCCAGTTATTACGCCAAAATTAACCCCAACAGGGTGATCAGGACGATTTATATATATATATATATATATATATATATATATATAAAGCTACATTGTTCATATTATATAGCTATTTATGTTTAGATTCTGTCAGTAATTGAGCTGACATTATATTATATATCTAGAATTGTCTGATGAATCCACGTTTTTAAAATGGATTCAAATGTCAATGGCAATTTATTTCTGTATTAAAAATGTGCTGCACTTTTAATGATTGAAGGCTGTTTTAATGACTGTTAATTGCTTTGACAGTAGTGAACTTAGATGGTTATTTCATTCTTCTGCCAAAAATGTCTAATTACTCATAAATATATTTGTTTGTTTGTTTGCTATTCTAATTAATCCCAGAATCACATAAGATGTAAAATAAGATGTGTTTTTCCAGGATGGAGGTCAGAGAGCTGGGACTGACCATAGTGATTGACAGCAGGAAGTGCCCTTTGCCCTCTGTGTTCTACAAATCACTGCTCATGGTTCAGGTGAGGATCTGCCTAGAAAACAATCATCACCACCAACAGCCAGCATTAATATCTGAACACATCCTTCATGCACACAATCTAGAAATGAAGTTGTCCAGTAGGCGACAGTCAAGAGTGCAATTGCATGTTTCACACACTAACCTGTTTCTGATGTATTTGTGTGTGTTGTACAGGAGCAGGCGCTTCATGCAGTGCATACTATCCTGATGCTTGTTGATAAAGACGCAAATCCTCGACCGGAAAAACACCCTGGTCTACAGGTAATTAACACCCCAAACACACTCGCTGTGAATAGCAATTACACCTTCACGGAAACCTGCAACCCTTTAATTAATGCTCTCTCTGAGTTCAGATGTGCACGCCTTCAGCTCTGGGTGTTGATCTAGGGCTTGTAGACTGATATCATACCTGTTACTGTTGCACAGTTGGCAGGAACTGCTTTGGCATTTTATAGTTGCTTTCACACTTTATTACGAATAGTTTATATTGCAAATAAATGCTGTTCTTTTAAACTTTCTAAAAAAATCCTAAAAAAAAAAAAAAAAAAAAGTTTCCACAAAAATATGAATTGTAATATTTTTTTAAAATGTGAAAAAATACAGTTTTTTAGCACTGATGATAATCAGAAATGTTTCTTGAGCAGCAAATCAGCATATTAGAATTAGAATTTCTAAAGGATCATGTGACTCTGAAGATTTTGAAAGTTCAGCTTTGATCACAATAATAAATTACACTTTAACACATATTCATATAGAAAACAGTTATTTTAAATTATAATAATATTTCACAAAAAATATAACAGTTTTTACTGTGTTTTTGATCAAAAACATTTTAACTTATGCTTGGGTCTCACACACGTGCAGTACAGTATGTTAAAGCGCATGAACATTTCTTTCAGATAGATGTTGTGACATCACTAAAAGCTCTTCATAAGACAGTTGATGGACAGCACCTGACCTCTGACCTTGGTGGAACCTTCCCTTACAGTCATGAAGACTGGCTACAGTTTCACCAGGTAGGAGAATAGCAGCCACAGAAACACCAAGTAATGACCAATTACCAATATAAATGACGCAACAAATAACAGTTCGTGTGAAGTCAGTGATGTTGTCATACCACGTACTCACTAAATATATTTGATTTGTTTCTGTAGTAAGAACATGTTATTATGAAGTCAGCAGCTGTTAAAACACTTGTAAACAGACGCAGGTCAATTTGCACAGTCAGCTCTGGTGAAGTGCATCACGACATTTCTGACAACAGCAAATTGCTCTTTATATTTGTTCTGTTTGGTCTGTTTGAGGTCTGGCTCTTTAAGTTACATATGTAACAACCTGGTTTTTCTCAGTTTTATGTAAATTGATTATAAACAAAATTTCATCTTGATGAATAACAGCTACCTTCAGCTGTCTGCTGGCCACATGCTCTGGGTTTGATCATGTAAATATTTAGTTGAACAAGTAGCTGAATACTCAGCAGACGCCCCTTCTTTCACAATGTGTAGATGATTATATAAACATGCATGTTTTGCATATGTGTTTTTTAGAAACTTTCTCTTTTTCAACTCGACCTACAAGCAGCATCTTCATTACTGCAGACAGCAATCAGGAGGCTTGATGTTAAAAAAACAAACACAGCAAAGGTAACTTTTGATTCTGCATGCTCATTTCTGATCATTTCCAGTAATGCAGAACACTTTTGTATCACATTACATTTTTTAACATTAAGGCTAGAGAAGTTGATATGTAAATTTGAACTGATACAATAAACCAGTAAGTATTTTCATGTTATATCAGAAAACTAAGAAATGTCTGTTATTATACTTCAGCGCACTTTTGTCTAAATAAAACACTGCAATCAGTCTGTTAGAAAAGAATTTAAGAATCAAATGTAATAATATAGAGTATAAAAAAGGAATATTCATTGTGAGATTATGAATAACAGTGTTATTAAAATATTAGTGAGTATGCAAAATTAAATATTCAGTATGGACAATATTAGTAAATAAATAAAACATCTCTAAAATAAATTGTTATAGTACAGTTATATTGTGCATCCCTGTTTAAAAGCACACTGACATGTTTTTATAGTGAAAAACTATTAGATATGTTCAATAAATGATTACATGACTTAAAATGAACAAATGCAGGTGGTACCAAAAAAGATTTCTCCTTTTTCACTCAATTTCTCCTCATAATAATAATAATAATAATAATAATTAGTATTATTATTTATTTATTTGTTTGTTTGCTTAATTATTTATTTATAATTTATTTATAATAATTCAATAATTCAAAAATTACATTTTAAGCAAATTTAAAATAAAAAAAGCTCATTTATTTAATTTGACCTCCTGAGGAATGCTGCTCCCTAACTAACTAAGCCAATTGTTCAGGATGTCCAGTCCTGCATCCAGGAGCAAAGAAGTTCCATGAAGATGGTGCTTGAAGACACACGATTGGTCGCCCTCCAAAGAGAAGGCGGGTCTATGCTTGCCAGGATGAGAAAGGAGGAGTCTCGATTTGCTCAGTCTGAAGACTTCAGGTATTTACCTCAGTATGTTTGAATCTCAGCAGACACAACTTAGTCACATTTGATCATGATTGGAGCTCAGCTGCACCCATAATGTTTGGACAGCTGTTGGGTCCCAGTTAATCCTATTTACCCAACAGCAAGAGCCTTTATACACACATTGAGCTCCACTGGAGAACCCATATATGGTATGAAACGCAAACTGGAAAAGTATGACCAGTATGTAGAGAATTGGTATATGTTTTACTAGCTTATAGAACTCAGTATTTACCATAAAGAATTGAAAACTGCAAAACATGGCAAATTTACAGTACATTCACATTTTTGTGCAGGCGCTGAGAAAACTGCTTCAATGTGTCTTTTTTGTCTCCTGCAGGGACTCTCTGGAGTCGGTGACGTGTCTGTATAACCAGGTGGAAGAGGCCGTTCACACGCTAGTGATGAAATCCAACCAGTCACTGCAACATCTCGAGCATGTTCTTCTCTTGAGAGAAACTGAAGACTCACTCAGCAAAGTATGCATTACATCCCATCACTGAATGCGTGTTCATGACAGATAATAAGCGCAGCCTACAGAAAGCGCTTCAGCGCTGAAAATAACACAAGACAAACATTGTGCCCCAGAGAATAATCAACCAGTGTTCGACGGCCAGACAGTCTCAACCTTCATAGAGAAACATAACATCACTGCACTAAATACAGTGATCGTAATTTCTCAGCTTTGACAAACACAAAGTTTCATGGAAGTCCGGCTAGGTCAGTGCTGGTCTACACAGTAGACAGACATGCTGTTGTAAGCAGGTTATGAAGAAATGTTGCAGTGCGACAACATTTGTGGCACAATTTACCACAGAAAAAAAGGCACACATAATGAAAGTAAACAGGAAAAAGCAATAAATGTTAAAATGTACAATTCAAACTTTTGTCAGTAAGACTTAAAAATGATGTTAAATCCAACCATGGCATGACCATAAAGATGATGTAAAGATGGGAAATATGGTAACTGTGGCATGATCTATCCATAGGAATCTATTATGCTTAACTAGATACTGTACATTAACTAGATCCACTTCAAAAAATAATTAATAAATATAACTGCAAGCAGCGATTACCAGGTTTCAAACGCTTT
>JAHKKF010514653.1:3523-16577 GCA_019740295.1 Labeo calbasu
GTGCGTGACTTTTCCAACGTGATTATGTAATCCACAAAGACGTACATGCGCATCACAGAGCTAGTGCAAGATGAGCATTTGTGGTTAAAAAGTATATTCATTTTTTTTTTTTCCATGGCTGGGATTGTGAAAACTGCAGTTTTGATCTTCAACTCACTGATCCCCACTGAAGCCCACTATACGGAGAAAAATTCTGGAATGTTTTCCTCAAAAACCTTAATTTCTTTTCGACAGAAGACAGACAGACATGAACATCTTGAATGACACGGGGGTGAGTAAATTATTAGGAGATTTTTCTTCTGGAAGTGAACTAATCCTTTAAGGCATAAAATGAAAATGGCTATAAAATAGCTTTTTAAATCATTTTAAATGATCACATGTGTTATGCCAAGTAACTTTTTTTTTTTTTTTTTTTTAAATGCCTAAATGGACATTTTAGGTTAGAAACATGCTGATGTGAATGCTTAGCCAATACATTCAATCTGTGTGGCCTCGTTGGCCTATTGTGTTTTCTATCGTTGGTGTTGTTGTAAGTAAGAGTTACTGTTCATATGATATAAAATGTTGACTGTTAAGGAGTGCTGATTCCACATAATTATATTTCAACTGTTGCTCGACCATGACAGTAGCTGACCTGAAGTGTAGAAGCTGACTAAGTGTAGAAGGCTAAAGTGTGCAATAATTTCTCTTGTGATAATGCTGAAAATATAATAATCTTTAGTGCCATTTCTTAATGTATGAGGTGTGGAATTGAGCTTACACAGCTATTTTAGTTCACATGCTTGCACAAAGTATGTTTCGCGAGGATAGACCTAAATCTTAGAGAAATGTTGAGGCTACTTAGTGAAATTTACCAATTATTAAGACAAAATGCACTAACATTCAAAAGTTTGGGTTCTGTTATTATATAATACTTTATGTTGCAAGGATACATTAAATTGATACAAATTGAGAACAGTGAAGACTTCTATAATATTACAAAAGATTTTGATTTCAAGTAATTAAAGCATTAGTTCACTCCTGAATTAAAATTTCCTGATAATTTACTCACCCCCATATCATCCAAAAAGTTCACATCTTTCTTTTTTCTGTCGAAAAGAAATTAAGGCTTTTGAGGAAAACATTTCAAGATTTTTCTCCATATAGTGGACTTCAAAGGGGATCAACGGGTTTAAGGTCCAAATTGCAGTTTCAATGCAGCTTCAAAGGGCTCCACACGACCCCAGCCAATGAATAAGGGTCTTATCTAGCAAAATGATCTGTTATTTTCTAAAAAAAACCCACAAATTTATACACTTTTTAACCACAAATGCTCATCTTGCACTAGCTCTGCAATGCACATCTTCACGCATTACGTAATCACATTGGAAAAGTCACGCATAGTTCTTCATCTGTGTAGGGTAGGGCGAAAAACTCCATCTCATTTTCTCCTCCAAATTCAACATTGTCCAACATTGATGTTTTACCTTTTTTGTAAAGGACGTTTGACGTTCGCTTTGTAAACACTGGGTCGACTTTTCCAACATGACTACGTAGTGCATGAAGTCATAGATGCAGAGCTAGTGCAGGATGTGCATTTGTGGTCAGAAAGTATATACTTTTTTTTTTTTTTTTAGAAAATGACTGATCGTTTTGCTATATAAGACCCTTATTCCTCGGCTGGGATCATGTAGAGCCCATTACAGCTCCACTGAATCAGCAAGTTGGACCTTCAATCCAATGATCCCCATTGAAGTCCACTATATGGAGAAATATCCTGAACTGTTTTCCTCAAAAAACTGACTGAAAAAAGGAGGACATGAACATCTTGGATAACATAGGGGTAAGTGAATTATCGGGATATTCTAATTCTGGTTTTTACAATATTACTGCTTTAATAAATGCAAATAAATACAGTCTCTTTGACTCCAAACTTCTGAACTGTAGTTTATGCTCAGTGTATGTCTCTAAGGAATACAGAGAAAGTCTTCCGATTAACTAAATGAGATGAGCCAGTTAAATCTGTGCTTAGTTCAATCAGATGAGCTTGGGTAAACTGAAATGAGGAATCAATAGCAGTATATTAATTTTCCCCCTAATGCTGTAACATGAAACACGAGCGCATTGAGCTAGCAGAGACAGCAATCAGTCTCTGTGTGACGACAGGAATGTATCGGGACAGAGGATTTCTCTGTGTATCCCTTTAATAATTAACATCTAGTTAATAATGATGACTAACTGAGAGACTGATCTTTAAGCGAGGAGGTGGATTCAACTTACTGGTTTTCTCCGCTCGCGCCACTTGTCCGGCCACCAGCCAGGCCAAAGCGGTAACTGCAGCTAAAGCACCGATGTGCAGGAAAGGACCAGTAGCCTGAATTATAACAGAGACAAACATGGATATAATAAGAGAAATGTCTAGACAGTGGAGAAAAAGAACATCTAAAAGAACGTACCTGAAGAGAAATCCAAACTACATCCCATTCCTCTCCCCACATCTGAGTGACCGATATCACACCAATTATTGTAGTGAGCAAAGCAGCTGTCACACCAATCTAGAGAGAAAAACACAGACCACTTCATTCAGTTTCACTTCATTTTACGCAATTCTGCTTCACTTATTCAGCAAACTACACTGAAAATCCACAATGCTCCATTTCTGTTCATGAACAAACAGGAAATACTACTTTAACTCAGCCTCAGGGCATAACGAGGTGTTTGTGACACTGTGTCAAGGTTAATTTGGTTTGTCTCACACAAACGGACAAGCTTTTCTTTTTCTATTCTGGGAAAAAAACATTTCAGAGGTTGACAGGTACCTTGTGGAGCCAGTGGAGGTTTAACTGCTGCCCGACAGCTACGTGGCACAGAGCTAAAATCTGGACCAAAAAAGGACAAATATTACATTCAGTGAAACACTGGATGACAGCAACTGTTCAGATAAATTGATAGCTGGGATATGGAGCTAAAACATCATAATAATGCTGAATAGTAACATGTACACACATGTCTGAGAGAGTTAAAGCACTGGTGGTTTTAGAGAGGTTTTAGTATGCGGTATCACTGCTTCACAGCAGTTACAACTCACCATTAAAAATGCAATATAGGTGAAACCAGCTGCCGTAGCGGCCAATATGGGAACGGTTCCATCACTCCACTCCCCTGAACGGTTATATAAAAACCTGTGGGAGCACAATACCGTAAAAAAAAGAAAACGTTAGCAGTTGATTATTCAGCATTAGAATTCCTGGTTGTCTTATGTTCTCCATAATGGCCAGACTGTATTAAGGCCTAATCAAATAACCAATCCCCTCAAAAACAAACAGAAGCTACTAATCTTTTGACTGGCTACACATTTCTCTTGCTTGCTCTTATGGATTATGTAAGTATACTTTTCCCAAAGAGGTGGATGACAGAGGCATCTGTTTTACAAAAAGCATCATCTGCCTAGTGTGTATCTTTGAAACAAAGGGAGATAAAACACATGAGACCATAGGACACAGTATCAAGGTCAGTATTAACTTTCTTCAACATCTAAATTCAGCGGCTGAGATCAGAATTGAACACTGGCTTATGTTTTCCTGAACACTGTGCAGTACATCCTGTATACTGCTTAGTTTATTAAAGTAGTGAGTGCAAAATACATATTATTCCTTGATATGTTGCATATAGGTTCGTTTGCATACATGTTTACTTTAGAGAAGAGCAAAAAATAAGACAAACCTAAGAGTATTAACAATTGAGTAGCATGAAAAAGTTGTTACAAAATTACAAAAAAAGTCCAGATAATTTCTGCTATTTAACGTATTTAAACATATTTAATTCTTATAAATATTTTTTAAATTAATGTTTATTTATACAAAATAACAAACAAAACACTTCAAAATAATTTCCGATTTGATAATCCAACATGGCTAAAAAGATTACTAGTTTATTACAGTTGTGAGTGCAACATATATATTATTATATGTTTGTTTACATACATGTGGCAAAAATAAGATAAAAGTAAAATAAGACCAAACTAAGAGTACACATGTATGTAACTCTGTGATTTTTATTTAGTTATTTAAGTTTTGTTTTTACAAAATCACATTAAAACACTTTTCAAAATAGTTTCCAATTTAATAAACAAAAATGGCTGAATAGTAAAATTACTAGTTTATTAAAGTACTGAGTGAAAAATTATTATTATATGTTGGTTCACATACATGTTTAATTTAGAGAGTAGCAAAAATAACATAACATTAAAAAAATTATAATAGTATTAGTAAATAATAAAGTAGCATGAAAAACATGTGCTTCTGTGATTTAAAAAAAAATTATGTAGGTATGTATGTATGTACGTATTTACAAAATTACATTTAAAAAAACAAAAAAAAAAAACAGATTTGATAACCAGAAATTAGTGCTGGGCAACGATTAATTGTGATTAATCACATCCAAAATAAAAAATTGTGTGTACATAATATACGTATGTGTACTGTGTATATTTATTAGGTATACATACATACACACACATGCATGTATATATTTAAGAAAAATATGTTATGTTTATAAATTTAATATATTTATATACTCAATAAATATACACATACATCTATTATGTACACAAAAACCTTTATTTTGGATGTGATTAATCTTGATTAAACGTTGCCCAGCACTACTACGAATAGTATGATTACTATTATGGTAGTATGCCATTCCGAATTCAGCCATAGTCAAATCAAGCACATTGCATTGTGGGATAAACTATTCAATGCATTGTGCTCTGTTGTTTTGGTAATCCTGGTAAAACCTTACTGACACCAAACTTTTGAATCATACATATAGCGTACATAGTATATACTGCAGCAATAGTAGTATATTGGTATGATATACTGAGCCTGGGGGGCTGGGCAGATTATAGATCACCCGTAAACACTCCTTCAAAATTGATTGGCTAAATGCAGCTCTGTGGGTGGAGCCATATCAAGGGCTTGCCTGCTACATCCTCTGTCTGATCACAGATTCTACATGCACAGTCCCTCAGGGCAATAACTGGAGGTCGTTGTGAATCAACCCTCTTGTCCTCTACAGTAACATCAAGGACTCATGTACCTCCCCTGAGACTGTGCAGGGGGAGGTGGTGGCCACATAAGGAAGGACAGAAGTGACATTGAAAAGAAAGAGAAAACAGGAGATGAAAGAATTAAAAAAGATCAGGAGAAAACGACCTTGAGGGACAAAGCAAACAATGGCTTTCACTGTCACGTTGTTTTTAATGTCCTCAACCATTTTCACAGAGCATGTGGCTCCCGGAAAATAGAAGGTTATTTAGCAAAGGGTACTGTCAAAATGTCAGAGCGTGACTTAATAGCTAAACCATAACTGAATGTAAATAGGGGCGTTTAGGGGAGTTTGTTTATATTATACAGGATTACACATGTATAATATTAAAGTAATATATATTTTATATGTATATTTTAATTCTATATACTACACACAAATCCCATAATTCACTCTGCTCAACCTGACCTTCTATTTATGGTTTAACAAATTAAGTGGAAATAACAACAGCCTCGATTTTCAACCTTTTTTTCTTGTATAATTGGACTCACAACTGACATTTTTACACAAATTTGTATTCAAAATACAAAATAACCACTTTTAAGATATTAACATAGTACTCTTATGAATTAATTGCATATTGCATACTGATTTACATACTAAAAGTAGTATGCAGTACACAGTATAGTACTTCATAGTATGCTGTAAGCTATTCTGAACACTAGCCAAGAACAATCCAGCCTCTCTGTTAAAAATACATGCAATCTGTTCTATCAGAGACCTTTCCATGAACTCTGGATTACTTTCAGGATAGGATTATGCCAAATTTGTTTTGGGAAAGCTCATGAGTTTCTTATACGTCTCTTCAGAGAAACAGAGATTTTGGGATTGTTTATAAAAGCGTGTGATTTTATAAATCCTACTCACCAGTTAAACTCGTTGTAGTCATTGTGTGCCTCCCACCAGAAGTAAAACCAAACCAGTAACAAGGAGAAAGTGCAGAAGAGAATGAAGGACCACAAGCACTCCCACTGGAAAAAAGAAATCAAAACAGGAGTTCAAATAAACGTGTTACATAATTTGTGTCCATCAGCATCAGTATTATTAAATGGGTTGGTGCCAGCATCAACTAATACAGTCGCTGTGAGAAACTGTACCAAGAGATAATCTCAAGAACAAATATTTCAAAATACTGTCAAAGCTGTTTAAAAATTGAGTCAAATTTAATGTAGAGTTTTCATAGTGCCTCAGGACATGAAAGCATACTCGTATGAAACTCAGTTAATATGAATAGAGCTGTTTTAATAGCGAGATAGGACTTCATCACGGATTCATTATTGCAACATTAGTTCTGCTCCCTGCAGGGTATGTGAGAAAGCCTTTCTGTTGCCTGAATTCAGCTCTCACTTTCTTAACTAAGACATTAGGAGAAGCATCAAAATATATAGGAGATTCAAACACTAAATTTACTGCAAACCTACAAAAATTTAAGGAGTAGTTCACCCAAAAATGAAAATATCTATAATCCACTCACCTTCAGGCCATTCAAAAAATGTAGCTCATGAATGAGAGTCCAAATAGCTGAAACGTCGCAATAATCCACAAGTGCTTCACAGGATGTTCATTAAAGGAGAAGTCCTCTTCCAGAACAAAAATTTACAAATAATTTACTTACCCCCTTGTCATCCAAAATGTTCATGTCTTTCTTTCTTTAGTCAATAAGAAATCATGTTTCTTGAGGAAAACATTTCAGGACTTTTCTCCATATAGTGGACTTCAATGGTGCCCCTAAGTTTGAACTTTCAAAATGCAGTTTAAATGCAGCTTCAAAATGGCTATACATTTTCAAAATAAATTGACTATATACTTTTTAACCTCAAATGCTTGTCTTGTCTTGTCTCTGCGATGTGCATGCATAGTCTGTGTAATCCAGATCAATACAGTTAGGGTATGTCGAAACTCCAGTCTCATTGTCTTCTACGTCAAAATCGTCCTACATTGCTGTTTTACCCGGGCGTTTGATCTTCTTTGCATGTTCACTTTGTAAACACTGGGTCGGTACTTCTACAGCGATGTAGGACGATTTTGAAGTTGGGGAGTTTTTCGACATACCCTAAAGTTCATGCAGACTTAGACACGACAAGCGTTTGAGGTTAAAAAGTGTATAAATTGTCCATTTGTTTCGAAAACGACCGATCGTTTTGCTAGACAAGACCCTTCTTCCTCGACTGGGATTTAGAGCCATTTGAAGCTGCATTTAAACTGCATTTTGGAAGTTCAAACATGGGGGCACCATTGAAGTCCATTATATGGAGAAAATTCCTGAATTTTCCCTCTGATTTTTTTCCTCAAGAAACATAATTTCTTATCGACTGAAGAAAGAAAGACACAAACATCTTGGATGACAAGGGGGAGTAAATTATCTGTAAATTTTTGTTCTGGAAGTGAACTTCTCCTTTAATGTGGATTACTTGCACATTATTGCAGCGTTTTATCAGCAGTTTGGACTCTCATCCTGACGTCACCCACTCACTGTAAAGAATCCATTGGTGAGCAAGTGATGCACTGCAAAATTTCTCCAAATATGCTCTGATGAAAAAAATTAACTCATCTATGACTTGGATGGCCTGAGAGTGAGTAAATTTACAGCAGTTTTGGTAAACTCATTTAGTACCATGTAACCCTTGTAGACAGCCAATGCTATTTGTTCTCAGGTTCAAAAAAAAAAAAAAGCTCTCTATTAGCATTTCTCACACATAGACGGTCAAGTATTCAAGAATATTTTCTTTGAGATAGAGTTCCATTTTCAGCATATCACTGGCACTTCCCACACATTTTGTTTGCACATATACACCCCTGGCACAGCCAATGTCTTAACATTATGTACCATGAATAATTTAAAGCCGCATTTAAAATACCATGATTTATATTGCTCACAGATGACCAATTCTTTTTTTTTTTTTAAATAGTGCACTGTCTACGACACCATGAAATTGGGATTGTAGATTAATGAAATGGCTAGTGTGCACTTACATAAATCAAACAAATAAAACATTTATTTCTGAATAAATTAATGTTGGAATGGACTAATATTACTATAATTTTCAAATCATAGTGATTTTTCTTAATGGTTTTCCTCTTTAATCTACCGTAGGGATTTAGTGGCAGTCCTGTATATGGCTGACAACTTCCTCTAATTCCCATATATGATTTGCATAAGGTTTTTTTTTTTTTTTGGAAAATGGACTAAAAGTGTAATAAAAACCACAAACAGTGTGGCCTAATGAAAAAATAATACAAAAAAATAATAATAAAATAAAATAAAAAGTATTTTTCGGATTATGTCTCAGAGCAGTGCTGGGTGGCAAACTGAATTGTGTTTATCTAATTATATATATAAAATAAAATATAAAATATAAAATATAAAATATTTTATATATAAAATATAAAATAAAAAAAAATGTTAAGATTACTCCTGGTTACATAAAGAAATTCACTGTTCTCACTGCAAAATAAAGAACATGCAAACTGACATCTCTTCTTTAAAAAAAAAAAAAAATGTGGAGAACTACTCGTACTGTCAATCTTTTTCCTTGTCACTACACAAAGAATGAAGCACGGTCTTTCATGAGGGAACAAGGCAATAAAAGCAGTTTTATTCAGAAATGAATGATCCGTTTGGCTCACAAAAAGCAGTTAGAAAGCATGTATTAATTCCTAAGCCCCATCATCCCAAAAACACCTAAATATAGACGGATAAAGAGGATTATGGGTAATTCTGAGCAGAAAAATAACACACACAAATAAATGCTGCTAAACCTGAGATCTCCCACCAGCATCGCATACTGCCTGAATGCGCCAAATCAATATCACACCATAAAACAGGTCAAATGTCAAATGCAGTATTGTTTTTCCAAATGATTTTTCCAACAAGTTTAAAAATGGCACCAGACTGAGAACAACAGAAATGTTTTGCACTGAAATTATTTGTCTGTGTAAAAGTCCTTGCCACAACAGTGCTGGTGGCTGCAGTAGAGTGGTTACAGGGCATTACTATAACATTATTAAGTAACTGATTGGCTTGTCAAATGTTTAGGGCCCTCTGATTTCCACAATTCAGAAAATGCAGACAGAATCACGGAATCCAGTCATAAACACAGAATTTACTGTGTAACACAGAATGTCATTGAATTTGCCAAATTTTGAATGGATACACCAAAGTAGGTAAGTAAAGTTGAAAGACATTCACATATAGTCCACAAGAGAAAATAATAGTTGAATTTATAAAAATGTCCCCATTCAAAAATTTACATACACTTAATTCTTAATACTGTGTCGTTACCTGAATGATCCACAGCTGTGTTTTTTGTTTTGTTTTGTTTAGTGATAGTTGTTCATGAGTCCCTTGTTTGTCCTGGACAGTTAAACTGCCTGTTCTTCAGAAAAATCCTTCAGGTCCCACAAATTCTTTGATTTTTCAGCATTTTTGTGTATTTGAACTCTTTCCAACCAAGACTATGTTTTTAAAATCCATCTTTTCACACTAAGGACAACTGAGGGACTCATATGCAACTATTACAGAAGGTTCAAACGCTCACTGATGCTCCAGAAGGAAAAACGATGTTTTAAGCCGGGGGGTGAAAACTTTTTGAATTTGCAGATCAGGGTAAATTTAACTCATTTTGTCTTCTGGAAAACATGTAAGTATCTTCTGTAGCTTCTGAAGGGCAGTAATAAATGAACAAAATATGATATTTAAAAAAAAATTCTGTTCAAAAGTTTACACTCCTGGCTCTTAATGAATCATTTTTCCTTCTGGAGCATCAGAGAGTGTTTGAACCTTCTGTAATAGAAAGTTAATAGACCTTCTGCTGCCTCAATATACGAGTGTATGAAAACATAGACATAATCTCTAGAAGTGCTCTGAGAGTCACTTCATGGTCATTTTACAGTTCCTTTTGAGTAAAACCATCATCATATATATATACAAACAAACAGAAACCTAAAGGTCTTCACAGCAACCCGTGAAAATAAAAGTTAGGTTTAACTTGAAGAAACCGTAGCAGAACTATTACTTAATATAATGATAGTGCTACTACTACTAATAAAATTATAAATCCATATTTTTAAAGGAATGCTTACAAGAAAAATTACGTACCAGAATTTATTTAGCAGAAAAATGTAAATACACAACACACTATTTCTGGAAAAAAGGAAATAAAATAATAATATGTAAATTTTTATAAAATCAATTAATGAAAGATGATTTTGTTTATTAATATTTAATGATCCAATTACAATAGAACATTAGAAAATTGAATTTGGGAAACAATAAACAGTCCTACATGTTGCTAAGCCATTGCTAGGTGGACGCTAACAAAACAGCCCCAAGTTATTATATGGCTTCAGCATATGAATTAATAAACACGGCTGTGTTTTTGGCACTTATGTGGTTGCAGCAGCTGAACAGATTGTCATGACATCATCAGGGCCAATGTGCAACAAGCAGCGTACATCTTAACAGGAGGGATTCAGAGCAGCGCCGGGCGGCAAATTGTGTTTCCTTTAAACGAGAATATTATCTCATCATTAAGCCTTAAAAAGCTTATTTTCAAAATCCTTGTTTTATTCCCTCCCGCTGATCTGAAATGGCAGCTCCACTCTACCACTTAGTACAAAAGTAAACTCACTTTTTCCACTATTTCCTGAAGGGAGAGTTGTATTGTGCATCTACGACAGCATCTACAACTGTCTGAACCTTGACCGTCTCATCGAGTTATGTCAGGCACAGAAACGCTTCTATGAAGAAAATCAAAGTAACAATTCACTTTAAAACAATCCCGGCGCTGCTTTGCACGGCACATTTGTTTTAACGCCATAAAGACTCTCGCTAATTGGTTAAGGTGGGGTGAAATGGCATGGTTACAGTGGCTGCCTTTAATTATCTTCATTAAGTTAAACAGGCTTATCTGATGCTGAAATATGGGTATAATAACATCTCAGACTAGGATCTGCCAAGCACTGGCTGCAATTATGAAAATTAGCCAAGAGTTTCGTTAGCGTTTCCTGAGCAAACAACAAAGCCAAGCTGAACAACTGCCCAAAAACAAGACAAGCACAAGCCTAAAAAGCAGCTTTTTCTTGGAGCGCCTTGACTCTGACGCCCCGGAATCACATAATTTATTCATACGAGTAAGTATTTGCCGCACACAATTGCTCCCTTGAGGCACCAACTGTAGTTCAAAATCCCACTGACTGCTAAATATCTATTCCACTGAGGCAAAGGGCAAAGAACACAGGGAGGCCGGCTGCCCGATGTGAGAGAGTGAAGGAGAGGCAGTGGGTGGAAGTGAGCGGATTGAAAAATGGAAGTGGAAAAGGTAGGGGAGCAGCAGAACAACGTTCTTAAGAACAGTCCCTCAGCGGTAAATTGCATCCGTAAGGAAGGTGCAAAATCAGGTTCCTTTCTACAAAGTGGACTGACCTGGTCTGGAACAGATGTCATGTAATCCATTAACAGGACTGTTTGAAGAAAAGATGTCCGTTTTTATTCATAGAGTGATTATTATACTAGTGTACAGTGACTACGCAACTGAAAAGAAAATATCATCGCAGATCAAATATAGGTCAGGTGGAATTAAATTGAGGCAAAAATGACCTTTAATAACCCATGTGGATTCAATTTAACACTACTAGTACTTAGAGCTTCATGGGTTACTTAGATCACTTCTACTGAATAGACTAGTTGTAGTAGTGGAGAGGTGTGATGTACAGTACATTCCCACTATAGTGCTGGTATTTACATAAGGGTATTTTTGGACCTGAACGTAGTTCACTACAGCTCGACAATGTCTGCCTGAGGTTTACAGCCAGACATGCTGGATGTCTAAATGAAAACGCTGTGAACATGACTAATTTCCACTTGAATTTACACATTTAATTCTATTCAAAGTGTTCCATTGATGTTAATTCTTATGTAAAATCACTGTGGGTCAATAATGTGTCAGCCGCCGCAAAGAGTGCTTTTAAAAGCTGGCTTTGCAAACATGCAAAATGGAATATGTACTTCAAACATGGAACAACATGAATGACAAAGAACAAATGTCAGATGCACATAAATCTCTGTTCAAAAGTACTCAATGACCAAGATGTGAAAATTAAAATTCTGTCATTTACTCACTTTCATGTCTTTCTAGAGCAGTACTATTTTATCTTCAGAAGAACACAATAATGAATGAAAATGTCATTTGGAAAAGATGTCTCAGTGTCGATACAATGAGAGTCAATAAATTATCCCTTTAAAGCTGACCTATAAACCAATTTGGAGTAGACGCCACAGTTACGTCACATGCAGCTGTGCACGCATAGTGGTGGCAGAAAAACACTGGTAACAAGTGGAGTGAAACGGGTAAAATCCATGGAATAAGAGGAAAGAAAAAAACATTTAGTGCCTTTTAATGCCAGAGTGGGAATGCAAATAATTTTAAGAGAATACTGTCGTCAAAGATGCCATTTAAAGTAAAATGCAGATGTTTAAACGGACAGACCATGTACGAAAACTGCTATGTTTACTCTGCTTTTAAAGCATAAATTTGATTTCAACAATATGTCTACATAATATTCACATATGCTGTTCGTAGGGGACGCACTGTATTAGCCCTACAGTTACAGTATGACATAATATTTAAACCTATCACTATTAACCTTTTACAGAACATTTATTCATTTTATCTCACAATTCTGACTTTTTTCTCACAAATGTAAGTTTATTATTGTTAGTTCGGACTTTATAACTTTTATAACGATTTAACTCAACAATAGTGAGTTTGTCAGATCTCACGGGAAAAAAGCCAGAGCCAAGTGGGAAAGAGACAATGACGAGTTGTTGTTTTTTTCTTGTCAGAATTGTGAGATTTAATCTCGGAACTACGAGAATAAAGTCAGAATTTTGAAATATAAACTCAAATTGACTCAAATTTTTTTATTGTTTTATTCCATGGCTCCACAGACTGCTACTTAAAGGGGTCAT